>JTLS01000915.1:0-12357 GCA_000826855.1 Basidioascus undulatus | reverse complement strand
CAGCAGAAGACGTCCCCGCCGCCTCCGGCTGCGGAGCCCGGCACGGTGGGGAACGGTCGGCCAAACGGCGCGCAGCAGCAGCAGCATGCCGTGAGCCGGAGCGCTTCGCCCGCCGTCCAGCGCGTGCCGACGCAGGAGGACTTCCCCTCCCTCGTCGGTGGAGGGAGCGGGAGCTCCCGCGTGAGCGTGAGCGACCGCTCTGAGGACGACGTCGTCGTCGTCTCCACCCACCCCAGCAGCAGCAGCGCTGGCACGACCCCCACGCCCGTCTCGTCTAACGGCACCCCCCGCTCCGGCGCGCCCCAGCCCGAGTTCCGCGCGCAGAGCTTCGCGGCCGCTGCTGCGGCCGCTGCCGCGAACGCCAGCGCCAGCGCCAAGCCCGCTGTTGCGGGGCTCGAGCAGGCCGTCGCGCAGCTTGCGATCTCCGCGTGAGGCCCACCCACTTCACTCACATCTCCCACTTCCTCCCACACTTCCACACCACAAAAAAATAACGCACACAGCTTTACCTCTATTATTTCTCTTTCTTCCTTCTCTTTCCGTTCCGTTTGCCTTCCGCTTCCCTTGCACTTCTGCTTTCATCTTACCTTTGTCTTCGCGGTAGATATGCGCCCCCACCATCGTTCGGACTCGCCCACACTCGCTTAGACATGTGCCCACTTCGCCCCTATCTTGTTCGCCCACATCATGTCGCAAGTATTCAACAAACGCACACAGTTCACACATAACAACCACCATGATCTCTTCCATGCCGCGTGTGTAGTTCTGGCTCTTCTTCTTCACCTTTCTCTTCTCTCCTCTTCCTTCATCTTCACTTTTCCTTGCTTCGTTTTATCACCGGTCCTTCTGCTCTTCCTCTTCTTCTTTCTTTCCTTGCTTACTTCGCTTCTTTCTCACAACCTTTCTTGCCTTTTCCCGTCCTCCCGCACCCACACCCACCCACCTCTCTAAACTCCTCCGACCAAATCCCCACCACCGACAACCCTGTTATACCTCCCTCCCTCCGTGTTTGTATCCCACCCTACCTACATCGCATCCGCCCTACTCCGCCCCTCCCCCCCGATCCCGCTACTGGCGCTCCTGCATATGGCATTGTTCGGTCCGGGACTGCTGAGTGCGGTGCGGCGTGCACATGTGTGTGTGCGTGTGTGATGAGGGTGGAAGAAGAGGACGAGCAAGCGGAGAGAGGTGTCGGCGGTGTGACTGGCGGGATGACCATTATGACCGTCATGGCAGGTTGGGATGGAGGTCAAGGGAGAGGAGGGAGACTGCCGGCAAGCTCGAAAGTCGAGCTGACACCAGTGTCGGGCCGATGTAGGCTGTAAACAGCAGTGCTTGCATCCAGCACGACGGCTTCTCAGACCGCTTTCTATCCTAACGCAGTGGAAGTATTGAAGCGAGATCTCATGTACTATCAAATGCAGCGCCTCCCATCCACACACGGGCGCTACTCACTCAGCCTCAGCTATACCATTAACCGCACGTGCGTGTTGCAAGGTTCTCAAATCATAGCTTCACTCTAAGCCGCTGTTTGAGGGCGGCGCATATTGCGTTGAGGTATATGGGTGAAAGTCGCCCCTCCGGGGTCTGGGACATTCAGACGCGTGCGTGTACGGAGCGTCTAGAATTCCTGAGTGCAATATTTTTTCCCTCTGCGTGTATGTCTAGGGTACGTCTCATGGGCGTTCATGAGGATACGAAGTCTGAGCGTCCATTATGCTCTATGAGCTGTTGTTCACAGAGGACCCTCCAAGGGACACTCGTAGATGCAGCGACTATGTTCTCCCACCCGGGATGACGTTGCTCAGCCTCTTCATATATGTTTCACTGAGAAGAGTTTCATTGAGCAACTCATCAGAACGCTCCACAAGCGGGAGACCAACGTGCCTGCATTGGCAATGATTGACCTCGAACTTACATCGCGCTGCGAGCAGAGTCACTGAGCATCCTGCGAGACGCCTGCATCGGGGCAGGTGTGAAACTGGGCATTCGTGAGCTGTGTTGGGGAATTGAGGAAGACAGTGAGTCGCTCCCATGTCAAAGCGAGCGAGCACCGCGGTGATAACACACTTTCAGAGTGAAGGGTGAGTTGCAGCTGAGGTCGGCAGGGTACGCGGGTCGCTGGGTGGATGCTTGGTCGCATGTGGTGGTTGTTAATATATTCAAGTCCCTGTATACAAGACTGTTTCTTGTTTCACACAAACTGTCTTACACTGTGTGAGACCGGACAACCGTGGATTTTGCTGCCTGTTGAAGTAGTGATGACACACCTGTTGTAGAGTGTGCGGTCTGAATAACACTCATCTGGCACAAAATTTCATTGGATGGAATATTCAAAGAATACTCTCGAGCGGTCCGGCAGCGACCGGCCAGGGATGCCGCCAGCGCTGCTTGACGCAGCAATGAGGCCTGTCAGGACACTGCGTAGAGGACATTGATATTGTTTCCGTCGTCCCTTGCCCGGAGTTACAGTCAGCTCATGAAAAACAATAGTATCTTGGTTTCTTATCCTCAAAATATCCATCAGGTTACCCATTCAATATTGATGTCTGCCAGGGGCCGGACGCCAGTTGTGCTTGGTTTGGGTAGAAGTGCGCTGCTAGGTTCGAATAGCGATGGTCTAACTGGATGCTTCTTGAAGACATTCCTATGTGAAATTAAAAGTTTCTCTTTTAATTCACAAGTAATTTTCGCTCAGCGGATGGCAAGGCGTGGCTTTCTTTCTTTTACACCGTGCAGGGATGTTGGTCAGTCTTCTTCGTTAGACTCGGCCCTGCGTGTTTCGGCTGGTCGACCGCCCGGTATTTCGCCTCCTTCCCCCTGGGGACTCTTTATATCGACCACCATCTCTCTCACAATACACCGTCCCCCATCTCGCCCCACCGCTTGCCCCACCTATCGACGTGAGTCGAAAATGCTCTTTGTACTGCTGCGGCGTGTAGCCGACATTGTACCTCGCGACTTGCACAGGATATTCTCGTTTCCGCACATCCAATCTTCCTATTGATCCTTTACAGATGAGCACCATGGACCCCGGTGAGGAGATGGAGAACCTGTACGTCCCTCCTCACCTCCCAATCTGCCCTCCTCCCCCGCACGCCTGTTTCGCAGCTCCCCCGCCTCTTCTCCCCGGTTGTTCGTCTGACATCTCCCATCTCCCCCCAGCACCTCCAGGGACTCTCCTGTTGACAAGAAAGCTTTTACGAACACACATCGCCGTTCGTGGTCGGCGGGCGTGGAGCTGGCTAAGTTGCCTTTCGCCGAGAACAACGCGGGTGGCGAGCGGGACCTCAACCGGCGGGTGAGTACACCACTTCCAGACCTCGGAGGAGCTTTGGGGCATGAGCTCATATGGGAATGGATGGGTAGTCCGGAATTCAAGCGCTCGTCCTTCCCGCTATGGTGCAGAACAAGCGCAGGCGGTCCGACAGCCGCGGTCAGTCAGTTGTGATCCCCGAGCTGCTCCCCCACTTCTCATCTCTGACGAATAGCATTGGGCATCATCCCAGATCTCTACAACTTCGACCAGCAGCTCCCGCCAGTACCGAAGTCGCGCCTCACCTCCCGGGTGTACCTCAAGCACGAGTCGCCCCGCAAGCCTCGTCCGGTCTCTATCCACGGCGACATGCTCGGCGGCGCGCTCCCACTCCAGCTCCCCCCCGCGCCCTTCGAGAGGGCGGGACCGGAGTACAGTAATCCTTTCGGCCCGTTCTGCAGTTCCGAGAGCGCCCCTACCCTCGCGTCCCCCCCGTCGCCCACCGCAACGCCCGACTACCAGCCCCTCCAGCCTGTCGCTCAGGTCAAGTCCGAGCCTCATCCCAACCCGTCCAGCCCATTACCTATTTATACCGAGGAGGCCCTGTCGCTGTCCAGGCCGTCGGACGACAAGGCGAACGCCCTCATCCTCGCACCGTCCATAGGTGCCGGCCCCGTCCGCGTCGGCCTCGTCCGCCGCGCTGTTGGCGGGGCTATCCGCCTCGGCCTCTGGGGCGGACGCTACTGGGTCCGGGGAGCTCGGTACGGACTGGAACTGGCGGACTACGGGCTTGGTCTCGGGGACAGGGTGGTGGACTTCGTGGAGGGGCGGAAGGCTGTCCGTGCCATCGCTGGCGAGGTTTGAGAGGTGGTGCTCGAGTTCTTCGGAGGGCAGGCTGCGCATTTTCCTACTTTTCGATTTGATGCCTCAGCATTTTTTGAGATTGTTACGCGTATCTATTCTGTCGACTCTTGCTTATGCCGATGTGTGTCGCACTTCAAGGGGCAACCGCAGCGTGCACTTGCAGCCGGCTCAACACCCGCATCTTTCGGGCCGAACCAAGGTAACTTCAGCTGGCATGGGTACTCAACTTCACTAGTATTCCTGACCCCGACTTGGGAATACTCAGAAAACCTCAGTCTTAGGTGGCCGCAGTGTCGAGCGTTCTAGGTGCGCTGCGGTCCGTCTACCTAAAAATCGGATATCGGCACCGGACACTTGTAAACTGTTTCAATATGTCGAAGTATCTTTCACAAAGAATTAGTACTTTCAATAGTGTATGCTGTAAATTCTGCCAGCAAAAAAAGCCAGCGACGAATGGTAGCCAAAAGAAAAATGAGTGGATGGCTGCCCCTTCGACGCGCCTGAACGCGTCTTATCCTTCGCCATTTGCCTCCCCGCTTCCGCCCCGCCCCGATCCTCGCCCATGACCGCGCCCGCCTCGCACTCCGACGGCGACATCACTGCCCTGCGCGCCGAGCTGAAGCGCTGGGAGCGCCAGTTCCGCTCAGCGCATAGGCGGGATCCAGCGAAAGCTGACATTCAGGCCGAGCCAGAGATCGGTAAGCGTCTTTCCCGCTGCTGAGAGAGTGGGCAGGGGTCCCTGACGATGTGCTGCGGCTTTTCCAGCTGCGAAGTACAAAGCGTACAGTCGCGCGCGGCATCCTCCTAAGCCTAAAAAGGCGGATGATGGTCCGCAGACGCCTGGTCGAGGAGGAGGGGGCGTCAAGCGATCCGTGTCCACCGCGTCCTTGCGGCCCCCTTTGCCCCCCTCGCGCCCTCCTGCTCCTGCTCCCGGTCCTTCCGCCACAACAACCGGCACCGATAGCGTCTTCAAGACTCCCTCCAAACCCACACCTTCCTCCGCTGCCGCGCGCAAGCTCAACAACGTCATGCACGGCAGTCCCCCGCCTCCCCAGCCCTCCTTCCGCACGCCTACGAAGCGACGCACCTCTACGAGCAGCAACGCCGACCCGTATGACAACCCCTTTGTCGAGCAGCCCGGGCCCTCCAACCTCTTCCACTTCGCGTCTTCGCCCCAGAAGCTGCGCACGCTCGTCGCCGCTCATTCCGTCTCACGCTCGCCGAACACGTCCGCCGCAGCCGCGGTGGGATGGACGCCGCGCACGCGTGCGCGCAAGCGTCTGCGCGGAGAGGATGTCCCCCCCACGCCAGGGCGCGCGAGAAAGTCCCGAGGGGCGCTGGCTGGCGTGGGACCGGAGAAGAGCGCGGACGTAGAGGTATTCCTGCAGGCGAAGGAGCAGGAGATGGAGGTGGACGAGGAAGAGGAGGAGGAGCCTGAAGAGGATGGCGAGGAGGAGGACGTTCTTGCTCCCACGCCGGCCAAGAATGGCGTGGTCTTCCGACCCATCTTTGATGATAACGATGAGGACGAGGACGAGGCGGATGGAAACGGCCCGCCCACGCCTTCCTCACGCGACAAGGGCAAAGCCCCCGCACGTCCCATTCTCCCCGCCCGCCGATCAACAACCACACTCTCAGCCATTAACTCTGCCGCTACAACCTCCGCGACCTCCTCCACGCGCTCTACACACCTTTTCCGGCCCCTCCCGTCCAAGCCCACCCTCCCGCCTCCCCAACCTGATCCGCAGCCATCTACATCCGCTCTCCCCCCGCCGCCCAAGCGCGGTACGAAGCGCCTCCTCGGCCCGCGGGAGTCTGCCGACTTCTCCGCCGCTCCCGCTCCCTCTCCCGCTCCCGAGCAGCAGCCGCAGCCGGACCCGAAGCGCGCGCGCCGTGCTCCGGCGCAGTCCAAGGTCCGCTTCCCGAGCGCGACCGAGATGCGCGCGCCAGAACAGCCTGAGGAGCAGGCGCTCGAGCTTGAAGCGGGCGGGGAAGGCAGGGAGGGCGAGAAGAGGAAGGTCGTGGTGCACGTCGTTCCGCACCTGTCCGCGCTGGCCCGCCGCCGTCGACTCAAGTCGCCCCCCGCTCCGCCGCCCGATCCGGAGACGTTCGACCCCGACACGCTCATTGGGGCGGAGTCTTCGTCAGACGAGGACGACCTGCCGTTGTTACGACCTTCGCCGACCAAGGCGCGCTGGAACGGGGCGCGGGAGGAGGAGGAGCCAGCGGACACCCTCGCGGCCGAGACGGCGGGAGTTCCCACCGGCCTGCTTTCCATCCTGTCCCTCACCTCCCCCGCTCAACGCGCTCGTCAAGAAGCGCGGGAGCGCGACCGACGAGTCGCCTCGATCTTCGCGCCCCGTCCCTTCGCGCGCACGCTCTCTACCGCCTCTGCCTCCTCCCTCTCACCCTCCCGCAAGCCCGCTCCTGCCCCTCAGCCGCCACGCAAACAGGGCAAAGGGCCCGCCCCGCCCCCGCCACCTCGGGAGGAGGACGAGCGCGAGCGCGAGCCGGACGTGGAGGACGCGTTTGAGGTTGCGCGCCGGGCGTGGAGGGTCGAGGAGGTCCTGGGGAGCGAGGGCGAGGGTGAGGAGGGAGGAGGAGCGGACGAGGATGGGGAGGACGATGATTGGGCGAGCGAGGTTGAGGGGTGGAAGGAGGATGGCGTCGGGTGGATGGACGATGATGGATGGGGGGTGGAGGAGGTGGGGTGGTGAGCGTATGCAAGATGAACGGATGCTTGAAGATCCGATATGCATGCCTCGGGCTTGCGTTGTTGTTCTGTACGGCTGATGAAAGCTGCTCTGCACGCTCAACGTACCATGGAGCCGAACCAGTGCTCTTCCCCTGCTTGTGCGGCAGACTCAGGTTCTCATTGTTGCGAAGTATCAACTTGCACCGTTGAATGGTTGGAAGCTAACTTTTCAAACAAGAGCTTCCTTGCCAATTTTTATCAAGCTGAACGTTACCGAGAGTGAGTGCAACCAATTCCAGGTCGAAGGTGAAGCCGAAACACGAGATAGATTTGTAGTGTTACATTGTAATCCCACTGCAACGACACAGATTGCTTTGCTACAGACTGCTTTACAACCAACTAAGTGAAATGAGGAGGAGCACAGAAAAAGGGATGGGCGATATGACTGAGAACATTTCAACACGTCAGCTTCATGCAGTGCTTGAGTCGAGGGAAGGAAATCTTTACCCACATTGGATTGGAGACATTCTAAGTCTTCATACCAACGTCCATCCGTCAGATCCGGCTGGCCAACAGTATCGGTTGCAACCCACCTACGTGCTACTCTAGTTGTACTCGCAAGCGAGGCAACCAGCCAGAGTGCGTGTCAACAGCCGATCGCAAAGGAACACCAGAGGATCGTGGACGCACATTCGTGATTGCGCCAATCTTGACAAGGTCGCCATATGAGATGCCCAGGACAGACTCGACCTGGTTAGGAGTGGCGCCATTGCCGAGGAGCGCGGAGAGGAGGTTGGGAACGAGCCCATCACGCTGCTCGAGCTGCAACTGTGACGTGAGCAATGGCTTGTGAAGTTGTAGCACAATACCTACGTTGTCGCGCTTGTTGTACTGCAGCCAGGTGCAAAGTTAGGGATGAGCCTGCGAAGATGCAAGAGAAGGTGGAATGGACTGAGCAGAAGAGACTCAAGTCGTGGCGGAGCCAAGTTTCAGCAAGTCCCAATGTTGGCCAACAGAACGGACTTAATCTCGACACTATAGGCCCCCTTGCCGAGGAGCAAACCGAGAAGTTTCTGGAGGAGCCCCCATCGCGCTCCGCAAGCTGCGACGCAGACAGAGGCATCAGCAAGGATCTGGGACGGTACGGCTGCAAGCTGCAAGAACTCACTTCGTCGCGCTTGTTGTTGTGGTACTGCAGAGGTACCAGGCCACCTTTGAATAAGCTGAAACGTGAATGTTTGGGGAAACACTGACGTACGTACGTAACGACGCCGACCTTGTACAAGTCTCCGATGTTAACACCCAAAACCGACGAGGCCTGATCGGGAGTAGCGCCATTGCTGAGAAGGGCGGAAAGAAGATCGGGAACGAGTCTGTCGCGCTCCTGAAACAATCGAGTCTGTCAGCGATGGAGTCAAACATAGGGATGCGCGGTACCTACACCACGGGTGTTGATCTGCAAAGCGAGTAATGCGACAGCGTGAGCAGCCGATTTGGGGGAAAGTGACGCTTTGGACGTACCGCATTGTTAACTGCACCAATGTTGATTAAGTCTTGCTTGGAAACTCACAAGTAGACTTGACTTGGTCGTCCAAGGCGCCTTGCCCAAGAAGAGCAGCGAGTAGGTCGGCAACGATCCCATCCCGTGCGTCGAGCTGCAAAGAAGACCCTCAACGATAGCCATGAAGCCCCGGGAACACAGTACGCCTCGGCACGCTTGTTGTTGACCTGCAGCGGAGACAATAGGGAAAACGGAGTGGGTCTTAGCCTCAGAACATCACGGCGCTGTATGTCGTCCATTGACGCACGTTCGTGATGGCCCCAGTCTTGACCAGGTCTCCATACGAAACACCCAGGACTGAGTTCACCTGATCGGGAGTAGTCCCATTGCCGAGGAGTGCGGAGAGGAGGTTCTGGATGAGGCCGTGACGTTTCTCGACCTGAAAGAACATGGCATTAGCGTCTGTTACTTTTCCAGTCCTGGTCATGCAAGCGCGCATGCAACTTACAGCGGAGTTGTCGTTCCCGGCGTCGATACTGCGGGCAGACACACTAGCCAGAGGAGCGACTGGGTGGTCGTTGAGGGTGGAGCGTTCCGTAACGAGGCCGCTGGCAGAACGTGAAGGGGCGCGGCGGACACAGCGGCAGCCGAAAGGGCGAGGGGGATGACGGCGTGGAAGAGCATTTTGTGATATGAATTTTTAGCTAGGTATAGGTATGGGGGTGTGTCTAAGGAGAGAAGGGAGCGATGGCGATGGACTTGAGGGAGAACAAGCCGCGATGGAAACAACAAGTCGGTTGCATCGGATTGCCCCTCCTACACCGGACACCAGGGCCTTAGGTGAACAAGGCAGCGAGCCGGTACGCAGCCGTTGCACTACCGTCAACGCCCAGCTGGGACTGGGATCAACATGAGGCAAGACTGCTGGTACAGAAATACTTTGCAGTTCAACGCCGTGGTCATTATTTCCAGGGTGACAGGAGAGCCGGTAGCATGGGGAAGAAAGATGAGGCGAGGCGTTGCTGCAGATGACCGTGGAATATCGGCTCTAGGCTATGCCGCTGCAGCAGTGCGGTTCACACACTGCTGTATTCATCTCACGCATGTAACAGTCCATCTTAAACTTTCTTATTGCGTATAGGACTCCTGCAATGCCTGTACAAAGACAACTAGAGGGGCTTCCTCATCTTCTCATCTGTTGTCCGTTTGAGACGTATGGGCGCGGTCCCAGGCAGTGAGCCACACCTAGCAGCGACTAGGCGTTGCGTGCGCAGCAGACGTTGTTTCATGAAAAATAATTATGTAACGATTCATCGTGCCATTGGTCTGGGAACGTGGGTACAACCGAATCAATCCATCGGATACGACGTGCGAGGAGGACAATGCCCGTTGCACGACATACACGAAATTGAAATGAACCGTTACCCGGAATACACGCGCCTACATAATCCGGCATAGGACAAGCGCCAAAAAAACTCTCATCAATATGTAGACTATACCAGCCCACCTTCGGTCTTTTGCTGCATGACGAGCGACGAGCTGCTGCTCGGGGCGCGGCTGGACTGACAAAAGCGTCTTCCCGGCCCGCGGCGGTTACTCAAGCGGGTCAGGAGAAAATCAAGTATGGTGCTGGTTCAAAAGATAAGGACACCATAACAATTGCTAACGAGCAATCCATCCAAGGGATTCTGAAGCACTTGGGGAGCTGAGGTTGTCAAACGTCAGTGTCAGACGACTCACTTAACTTGGAACGTCTTGTGAAAAAGCAAACAGCCCCCACAGTCAAAAATGCCTTGTAGATTTTATTAGAGACAGGAATGCAAGGGTCATGCAGCAATACAGAATAGAGCCTCCAACCTCAATCATGGGAGGGGCCAAATGTGACGACTTGGCCAGGGCATTCAACTTCTAGCACAATTTCCCGCTCAGCAAACCTCAACGAATGCTCTTCGAGCAGTAGCTTCTCGTCCGCCTCGAAGGTGTCGAAAGCATCGAAGTCGACGAGCACCACTCGCTCGAGCATCGGCGGAGGACAGAGCTGTACCGCTCTGAGAAAGCTGGTGGATTTGCCGCCTTCGTCTAGCATGTAGCACTCTCGGAGATTATTGTATGATCATAGAGTTTTGGAGCGAATGAACCTCCCAAGATGCGAAGATCTTCTTGGATAGAGTGATTGAGTGGAGAGACGGACAGAAGCGCTGAACGGCCGTTCAGCACCCCCGCTGTCATCAAGATGCAAGCTATTGAGCGAGTCTTTCGAGAAAATCCGCATATGTGATGCTCCTTGACGACAGTCTGGCTTTTCGGAACTCGAGATCCAGTGTCCGAAGCATCAGCAGCTCTGAGCGCATCAGGGTATGCGTGAAAGCGGCGTCATCACGCTCGGTGACCAACGTATATCCCGAAGACGAGTTAGTACTAGACCTACGCCCGAAATAGTGTGCGATTCGATATTGTTGGACCCGTAGAGCGATTCGTGCAGGTGTTGAGGAAGGCAAGAAGCAAATCCTGCTCGAGGGTGACATGAAGGCCCTCGAGAATCCGGAATGTTGAGGCGCATGGTACAGAGCAGCAAGACGCGCGCAATCGGAGGACGCTGGTACGTGACGGGGTCGCCTTGCAATCGGAACAGGAAATGCGAGGCGAGGCGTGTGGGTGATGATTGACATGAGCGTCATATGAAAAACTTTGAGCAAAACATGGGATATCTCTATATATATCTCGATGTCGCGAATGTAGCATCCAGATTTTCATTTGCGCCTCGAAGGTGGCATCGAGCGAGGTGCGCCGCAAGGCCGAGGATGTAGGTCAAATCGACAAGGGCGAGCTTTTTGGAAAGCAACGGGATCGCAATCACCTGATAACACATTGAATTTTAGCCCACGAAGAGAGAAGAGCCATAGATTCGCATGCGCATGTTCAATGATATGCACACCAGCCTCAGTTCGAGCTGCGCAGCTCCGGGTCAGTTTGCCACCTCGGCATCCGGGTCGAGGTTCGGAATGATAGCGAACGCGAGAATACGCGATACGCGGTGAGAAGTACATGCTGCCGGTTTGAGATGAGCGAATGCCATGCAAATCGAGCGAAGAGTGGTCGAGGAGACGAGCAGGTCGCGGAGAAGGCGGCGATGGCCAAGCTGGAGTCGTGTTCTGCCAGGGAGATCAGGAAAACGCTACCCGGCGGCCGACACGCTTCGGTACCAGGAAAGTGAGCCTCGAAGTGACCTAATTGAATCTGTAAATCGAATATCATTCTGCGATTCGCTGAACACATAAGCAGTGTGTGTTGTAATAGTGAGACTGAATCGACTTGAAGAGTCGCAGTCTTGCGAACGCCGTCGACTCGCGGAATGTTCGTCTGTTATGCCATGGCTCAGCCTCTGCAGGCAGTAACACACGCGCACTTCGTATGCCTATTGACGGTCAGGCTTGTACGCAGTCAGAAATTTCCAGCCACGCCGACCGCATGCATCCAGGGCCTCGACGCGTGATAGATTGCACAAACACAATAGAAGTACAATGTACACGAGCAGTTAAAGTATGTACAATGCAAGTCACAGCGCAATGCTCAGAAAGTAGCAGAAAATACGAAGCACCAATCCAGCGGGTATCACCAGCAACTCAAATCACGCTCTACGCCACGCCCACCCTCGCCGCGACCCTCGCGCTCCGTCTCGTAGGCAAGAGCGGCACCGCGAGGCGGGGTGGCGAGGTGATGTCCATCGCGCTAGACCCGAAGACGTCCACGTCCGGGGGTGGTTTCGTAGGCGTCCCGAGCTCCATCCGCTCCCCAGCGGCGAGCGTGAACCTTGCGGGCGTGCCGAGGCGCATCGGGCTGCCAGCGCGAAGAAGGAGCGCGCCGACCGCGGCGCCGTCGTCCGTGTCGGACGTGTCCGAGTCGTCGACGACTGCAACGGGCTGGCGGCGCGTGCCGGCTTTGCGGGTTTTGGAGGGGGACGGAGGCGCGGTGCGGGATGGCGGAGAGGAGGGACGCTTGGATGGGGAGGAGGTTTGGTAGGTACAGCTGCGGCTGGGAGAG
>JTLS01000914.1:0-12360 GCA_000826855.1 Basidioascus undulatus | reverse complement strand
GAGGTGGAGGAGGAGGAGGAGGGGCAGGGGGACTGGAAGGAGCGCGGGAGGAGGAGGAGGTGGGAGGAGGTTGCTGCGGGGGAGAGGTAGTACTTGATTGCTCGATTGAGGCAATGGTTTGCTTGTGCGGAAGGTGGCAGATGGTCGCAATATCGCGGACAGCGCGACGCAGCGCGATGTCCCAGCCATTGGGTGCGGAGTGCAAGACAGCCCCGAGCGTTCTGAGTCTGGCGGTTCAAAAGGTTGCAAAATTATAACAAGCAAGTAGACAACGAGCTCTAAGAGATCAATCATGCAGCGCCCAGTGCGCCCAGCGTCCCGTACCGCGCAAATGCACCAAGCCTCGAAACAGTTTCACTGGCGTGCATTCGGCGACGGCTTGGTCTCGTGCCCGTCCGTCGCCTTGCGCTTGGGATCCGATGCAGGATCGGCCAACACCAGCGCTATCCCCATTTTGAGCACCATTGTCCAGAGAACATGGCGGCATGCGTCGGCATTCAGCAGGACCTCGATCGCGCCTGCGAACCTATCATAATAGAAGAGACATAAGCACCCGATCTTCAGAGCGAAGGAAGAATCTACCTCACTTCTCCTTGATCACATCCCCCCAAACGCCACAACCCCCTCATCCAGCAATTCCATCACCGGCAGGGACCTCGCGAGCGCTGTATCCGCAGCCAGGACAAACAGCTTCAGGTCTTGAGCCTCGCAGCGATCTGGACGACCAGGCTGAGTACTTGGGTGATCCCCACTGAGCTCACGGGCCACGCGTACGACATCGCGGATGGGTACGGGCAGTCGCGCGCGCTGCGCAGGGCCACGCGCGCGAGGGCGGACAGCTCGGCTGTGTGGGAGGGCGAGGGGGGGCGAGGCGAGGACGGACCGCAGGCGCGTGGAGAGGTCCTGGAGGCAGGATTCGTCCTGATAGGCACATCGGACGAGGTCGAGGTATCTGTGCGTGGGGAGGAGGAGGACGGCGGTGTGGCGGTAGTCTGGGTTTGCGTGGGTAAGAGACGAGTTTAGCTGCCCGGCACGTCCTGTTACTGTCAGAGCTGGTCCTTACGCCATTCATATGTCTATATCGCACACAATAACAGTCAGCCTTGGTGAGTGGGCGCTCCGCTCACCTCGGACAGCAAGATCGCCGCTCACCTCTCCATCATGCTTCTCGTCGTTCCGCCACTCCTCAAGCCGCTCTCTTGCCGCAGCGAGCTCGCCGTCCCTGAGCGCGAACGCGCGCGGGGCGAACTTGATCTTCGAGCCATCGATTCCGACCAACTGGGTGACATCTGTCCATCTTCAGCGCATCAATGTACCTCTCTTCACCCTCGCGCAGACGCCTAAAAGACAGCTACAAGTCTTCCTCTCTACGGCTCCCCGTCCATCTCGTACTCCGCGAACTCAGGCATCTGCTCCTCGTCGAGGTACTCCCTGCCCAGGAAACCCTTGCGCTTCCCCGGCGGGCCCTCCCAGTCCGCACCGAGGTCCGCGTACGGTTCCCATACGCAAACCGCGTCGCCGGACACGATGTGCTCGACCAAGCCGAAGAAGAGGAGGATGTTGAGCGGGCCGCGGAGGTCAAGCAGGACTTGCACCGCCGCGCTGTCGACGCCGCGGAGGGTCGCAAGGGAGGGGTTACTGTTCAGGGGAGGGCGACTGGAAGAAAGTCAATGGGGAGAGGAATCAGGAGGCAGGAAAGAGACGAGAGGGAGAATGGGAACCAGGAAGACGCGCACAGAGGTGGTTTCTTCAGCAGAAAGGCAAGACGCTCCGGCGATTTGAGGGAGAGCTACTTGCGGAGAACCTGTCCGTGCAGCCGGGGCGCCGTATCAAGGGAAATACAGAGACACGGAAAGTGCTAACGCACCCAGCGAAGGTCGGCAGTCGCCTTTCCGTGATCGGGGACCGTCGGCGGCGTCAAGCCCGTGTAATAGAGGACGTCGTAGAAACGGGCGAGGCGCACGCCGGACGTGAGGGGCGAGGCGAGGCGCGTCTGGACGCCGTTGTACCACCTGGTAGCATGCATTAAGAATACCAGTCGCAAAGACACAGATGGAATGGATAACCAGACTACGCGGCTACGAAGCTCGCATTGAACTCGCTCGACGGCCCGAGTCGAACGAGCGCGTCTGCCAGCTCGCGGAGAGCCGCAGCGTCCCGCCCGTGTGCGGCCTTGGTAGAACGATCATGAGCGTTCCGAGCGAGCCTTGAAGGGGTGTAGACCCTTTTCCCCCGAAACAACGACTTTTGTTTAGCATATGCGGAAGGATGTGCTCATGTGCCGGACTGAACTGGACTCACGCAGCAGCGACCTCGCCCCTTCCCTCAAACAAGACCATCCTTCCCGACACAGCCCTCACGTCCTCCCTCGAGCCCTGCACGCCCAGCCCCACCTGCGCCGCCTCGACTACCGCCCAGCCAGCGGTCCCAGGCCGGGTTGGACGTGGGCACGTCCGCGATCTCCCACACGCCCGGCTCGGAGCTCGTCGCGGCCGCTTTGAAGCGCCGGATCTCCGCCGGCGAGAGGGACGGCCCGTGCGGTCCGCAGAGGGCGGGGGCGTGCAGCGTTGGATGCGGTGCGAGAAGGGGGAAGTCCGGTGGGTGAAGGGGTGCGATGGGGTGGGCGCGTAGTCAATCACGCCCATGTGGGTGAAGGAAAAGGAGAGCGCTTTGAGGAGCTTGCTCTGCAGGACCGTCGGCAGAAGCAAGCGCAAGTCAAGGTGTATGAGATGTTGGGAAGCAGCATAGTCGGACGCACCGCGATATCCACCTCCGTATCCGACATCTCGTCTCCCTTGCTGTCCCTTCCTCCTTCGCCAATCGATCTCTTATACTTGGAGCTTGAGTCTCATCGTCAGCTGGTATGATGAGTAGGTGATATTGTGCGGGAGGGTCAGGTGTGCAAGAGGACAAGAAGTAAAGGAAGGCACGTCGCGCCTTCAAGCCTATGCAGGCCGAGGAGCGCTCATTTCATGAAGTAGACGCTTTCATGAAACTGGAAAGAGTAGACCAGCCACACAACGAGGATTGTCGATAGTAATACTGCACCTCCTAGTGGTAGTGAGTTGTCAAGGCAAACTGTAGAGGAAGGAAAACACGTTCGAATAAATGAAACACGAAAACACAACGACGTGAATTGTCAGCCATCATAGCCGGGCCAACGCGTGCCGGAGTGGCCGGCAAACTACGAACCGACCCTCGACCTCACGGCTCATGCTCGACCTTGTCGTTTCGTTTCAAGATTCTCTGCTTTATCTGCTCTACGTTCGCTACCACCATCACCACCATCAGGGCTACAGACCCCATACCCAAGCCACCCATACCCTTAGATTCAAGACGAGAATACAATGATCGAGACGGTCCTGACGCGCACGCTGGGCATCACCGTACGTCCATCGTGGACTGCCTTGCAGGGAGAGTGCGCTGAAACTGGGTTGTGGACTTGCAGCGACCTATCATCCAAGGGTGAGCTGGTCTTACTGGGGGTAGATGGATGGACGGGGGCTGATGCGAGTGTTGGCGCGGTCTAGTGGCATGCAATGGGTACGTCCACCTCCTCCGCTGAGCGTCTCCGAGATCGAATCTCCTTGACCCTCGACTCGTACGCAGGTCGGCCTCCCGTCCCTTGCCGCAGCAGTCAGCAACGCCGGAGGACTCGGGATCCTCACCGCCCTCTCTCAGCCGAGCCCCGATGCGCTCAGGCAGGCGATCCGCGAGAGTGCGTTTGGCGTTCCGCTCTTGACTTTGGTCGGGGACGGGCAGGTAGGATCAGGGGCAAAGAGGGTCTGACGGGCGTTCGGTCTTTGTGCAGCCAAGAAGATGACGAACAAGCCTTTTGGCGTCAACATCACTCTCCTGCCTTCGTGCGTCTCCCCTGCACTGACTGAATCGGAAGACATTATACTGAAAGGCCGTTCACGTGATGTAGGATTAACCCGCCCGATTACGAGGTAGCGTAACTTATTTACTATCTGCAGGAGGGCTTGTTCAAGCCGGAGGGACGACGTAGGGCTACACTCAGGCTGCGCTGGAGGAGGGCGTCCGCATCTTCGAGACTGCCGGTAACGCTCGTACGTCCCCTCTACTTCTCCGTATCCATCCTCCAACATCCAAACATCAACCTGACCGGACTGGCCTTGTAATTCCGTACAGCCGGGAAGATCATCAAGCTTGTGAAAGAGGCTGGCGCAACAGGTTTGTCCTGCTGATCGCTCGGTTGGAGCATGGCAACCAAGGCCTTACCCCCCTATTGGTCTGCCGAATTCAGTGATTCACAAGGTCTGTCGCACACCCAAACAGACATCACGCTTTTTTCCAGACGTTGATGTTGTTTCGGCTGTAGTGCACCACGATCCGGCACGCCAAGTCGGCGCAGGTCAGTGTCGCATGGTGGGCAGGCGGAGGAAAGGGAGAGAGAAACGGGGTTGCTTACTCGCTGTGATTTGCTGGCCAGAAACTGGGCGTCGACTTCCTGAGCATTGACGGGTTCGAGTGTGCTGGACACCCGGGTATGTCTCCGCTGCATTCCTGCGTTCGGAAAGAGGCTGACATGGGACTGCGAACAGGCGAGGAGGACATCGGCGGTCTCGTCTTGGTCGGCCCCTTCCATAATCCCCCTCATCTACCCAGACCACCCCGCTAACGAAAGGAGGCCCGTGAGTAGCTCGCCCGCGCCGCAAAGGAGCTCAACATCCCCTTCGTCTCGTCTGGCGGCATTGCGGACGGCCGCGGCCTCGCTGCATCTCTTACGCTCGGGTACGTCTTGCTGCGCCGCTTGATAGTTTGATAAACTAGCGCTTATACAGGAGGGTTGCAGCGCCGTCGGCGCTAACATGGGCACTCGCTTCCTCTGCACCGCCGAGGCGCCCGTGCACCAGAAGGTCAAGGAGCACATGGTCGAGATGAAGGAGCAGGACAGTGCGTTCTCCCATTTTTCCATTACCCTCATTCAACTTCACCTCCTCACTTTCTTCTTTTAAAACAGCCGTCCACATCTTCCGTACTCTCCGCGTGCGCCAGCGTTCCTATCGATTCCTTCCGAAAACCGCACTGACTGATGCCTGGCTCTATCGTCCCAGAACACCGCCCGCGTCGCCAAGAATGACGTCTCTGTCGAAGTCGTCCGTCTCGAGCGCCGGCCCGAGGGCGCAAAGTTCGAGGACCTGCGCGAGCTCGTGTCCGGCATCCGTGGCAAGAAGGTGTACGAGACTGGCGATGTCAATGCTGGTCCGTAATCCGCCTCTCCCCTCCCTCCCCTCTTCCCCCGCCTCCCCCTCTTTTCCTCTTCAATCCTTCGAATCTTCGCACGCTCACAAATTCGCGATGGTGGAATAGGCATTTGGTCCGCGGGCATCTCGGTCGGCCTCATCAACGATATCCCAACGTGCCAGGAGCTCCTGGACCGCATTGAGCGCGAGGCCGAGGAGGCGATCGAGGGCACTGCGAAGTTGATTGTGAGGAAGGAGAAGGCGAGGCTGTGAGGTATGGTAGACGTACGTGGAAGGGAGCAGGGGAGCAGAGCGAAGGGGAATGTATTTCGACTGCGGGTTTCGTGGTAGTCTTGGTGCGCGGGGTTGCTTCGTGTGACTTTCAGGAGAAGTATGTTTGTACGCCTGAAATGACTTCGCGTGCCTGTGCTTGGTATTCATGCGGAACACTGGAAATGTTGTCGGGCTGTCGGCGCTTCATTCTCTGCAAAAGGAAGGGATGTGTTTGGCACCTGCTGCACCAGTCGCACAGATCAACAGGTGAAAGCTCGCCTTGCTTTGACATAGAAAACAAAATCCGGAGATTTTGTGTGTAACATCTTACCTGAAAGTAGGATTCCGCCAGCTCAAAGCGGGGGAGCTACAGCCATTGTTGTGCCCGGCTGGCAGAGCACAAGATCTTCCCGCACTCGTTGCGCAGAAAAGAGTCAGCTACTGGGCTTTTTGACGGGGTAAATGTAATCCCGATATAGCTCTGGACCAAAATTGGAAAGGATGGGTCTGTCTAAATCCAAGCAAGCGGCTGCAGGTGTCCTGTCTGATCGCTGGCGCAGTGCACGATGTACCATGGACCCCACAGCTGTTTGGTTTAGCATGCTTGTGTGGTCCGATGCCTGAATGCTACTTTCTCAAACTTTCATGCTTGGGTCTATGGCAACCGGGTACTTCATCGGACCTTGGGATTGGCCCGCATAATCTATACGGCAGCCAGGTCCACTGCGTTCCGCCATCGCGCTCCTCTATTCGGGCCTGAAAGCCGACCTATCCTTCTAGTTACCCCAGCTGTTTAAAACCCCTAAGCTTCGCTGAGAATACTCGCCCTACCTCACCGCAAGCGAAACGGTGGTTGAGCTCGAAGCTCCAGCAATCTGCGCTTTTTTGCTTTTCAACTACATCAAGGAACTTATCAGGGCAGCAGACTTGGACGACGATATTAACAATGACCGCAAAATGCGTGCGTACTAACATACCCAATGAATGATGGCAAGCATGAATACAAGACAATCCGTGCCCTGAACTATACACGGTACATTGCACAGAAGACGAATCGCGCTCTACTGCAACTGCTTCTCCTTAACAACGGCCTTGTCCGCGTCAGAAGCGACGGGAGCGTCGAAGTGGTAGAGCGGCTCGAGGGTGGCGTTCTTGTCGAAGAAGACCCAGCGCCGGATGAAGTACGGCAGCGCCTTGGTGACTTGGTAGTGCATGTGCGTGCGGGTCGGCACGGCAACTGAGAGTAAGGGGTGCATGGAACACAATCAGTCGTATGAACATCGACGAGAAAATTTGATGGGAAGTGGAAGAGAATGAAGTTTGGAAGACTCACAGACATAGTCGAGCTCTTCAAGCGTGCGCTGCTTTGTCTCGGGCACCCAGAGGAAGATCATGATGAGAGCGATGACGTTCAGGCCCCTGGAGCGACGAGAAAAAGGGTCAGTCTGGTGTAGGAGAAATGGAGGAAACAAAATGGCCCGTACGCGTAGAACCCGAAACTGCCAACACTGCCGAAAGCGGAAAGCATGCGGGGGAAGGTGATGGAAAGAATCGCAGCCCAGAACAAGCACGTCGCCACTGCCCAGCTCATGCCGACCTCTGAAGCAGATGTACTCAATGAGAATTAGCAAAAGCAAGTCAGACCCACCCAGAGGAATGGAATGCGCACCACGGTGGGACAGAGGGAAGACCTCGGCAGAGTACGTGAACGGCACGGGCCCCTCGCCGGGCGAGTAGAACGCAGCGAAGAGGAAGATGAAGAGCGCGATGAGTCCAAGGTGCGCCTTGCTCGACTCGGGGATGTAGAAGCAGAACCCGGCGGCAAGCAGCGTCCAGGCCATCTGCGGGAAGGTGAAAAGGAGAAGGCTACGGCGCCCGAAGGAGTCGATCGTGCGGATGGCGGGCCAGGCGAAGACGAAGTTGACGAGACCGAAGCCCCACGAGGCGAGGAGTGCCTCCTTGGTGGAGGCGCCGGCACCGCGGAAGACAGTGGAGGAGTAGAACGCGATGATGTTGATGCCGCACATCTACGGGTGGGTGCAGCCATGTCAGCCGTCTTTCACGGTTCGGAACAGGGGAATTGGAATACGAGACACTCACCTGCTGCCCGAGCATTACCGTGAAAGACGCGAGCGTAGCGCGACGAACGCGGGGGATGGTGAAGAGCTGGATGAAGCGCGTGACATAGTTGCTCTTGCCGATGATGGCGGACTCCTCGATGAGCTGGACGTTGATGTAGTACAGGTCGCGGGCGGCCTGGAGCGGCGTGTTGCGAAGACGGACTAGAGACTTGTACGCGTCCTGGAACCGGCCCTTCTTGATGTACCAGCGTGGGGACTCGGGGCAGAAGTAGATGAGAAGGAGGAGCGGGATGGCGGGGATGAAGGCCGAGCCGAGTTGCAAGCGCCAAGCGATGTCGCCGACCTTGAAGACAGCCAGGTTGGCACAGAAACCCCTGTTACGTGTTAAAAAGTCAGAGGAATGTCAGCGCGCAAGCTCAACAGGGTCGGAGTAAGCGCTAAGGGGTTTGATTGCTTACAAGAAGATACCGAATGCGGTCCACATCTGCCAGCTCATGACGAGACCTCCACGGATCGAGGCGGGGCTGTTCTCGGCAGCGTAGATGGGGACCGTGGATCCCTTCGAACCCATTCCGATGCCCATGAGAAGGCGACAGATGAAGAGCTGTTGCCAGTTCTGGCAGAAAGCGCAGCCGATGACAGGGAGGAAGCAGAAAATGCCGGAGAAGAAGATGGTGCCGCGACGGCCGAAGTAGTGGTTCAGCGGGTCGGAGATCCAGCAGCCACTACAACAGATGGAAAAGCTGGTCAGTGCTGGACTGTATGAGCAAGGGCGGAGAGTGCCGACGCACAGAAAAGCAGAGGCAAGGTACGGTGCCGCATTCACAATACCTACAATCCAGTTGTCCCGGTCGTGGTTTGGCTCTCCCTCAGCCGCAGCGATGCCGAACTCCGTAGGGAAGGAGAGGTTGGCACCGTTGGACCCCGTCTGGTCCCAACCCCTGCGGTCACCACGCTGCCTGTCAGCAACACGTCGCTTCCCCAACTTCCACACTGTAGAAGGACTCACTGCACGGCCGCGCCGATAGAGCAAGTGATGATGGTGAGGTAGAGGGAGAGCGGCTGGCGCCACTTGTGGAGGACCTCGTTGCGGAGCGCCTCGCGCTCGACGTCCTCGAGCTCGGCGACCGACTCGAACTCGGCCGGGTTCTGGGCGACGAGCGCGCCCTTGTGGAGGAGCGGGAGGATGTCCGTCATGCCCGCCTCGTGCGCAAACTCGTCCACCTGATGCAGCAGCTGCTCGCGCGGGATACCAGCCAAGGGGTTGCGGATCCTGCAAGGCAGTGCCACAGTGAGCGGCGACGCATGCATGGGAGGGATGAAGAGAGCGAGAAAGACGGACCTGCCAGAGACGTTCCTGTTCAGGTTGATGTGCTCCTGCCCCTCGGCGGCGCGCAAGTCCTCCCTGAAAAGAAAGGCTGGGATGAGTCGCAATCGGTGAAAGGAGCGTGGTGCATGCAATGAAACGCACTTGTAGACATGATCCACGTGCGATACCTCCCGCTTCAAGTCTTTTGTCTCTGACATGCTGAAAATGGGTCTCTTCGGGGGGGGCTCTAGTGGGAGAGGATAGAGGAAAAAGAAGAAGGGTGGCGGTGGACAGAGCCTGCGGAAGGGCGTGCAGCTCTAATATTGCAGCGAGCGCCTCTGGACAGCTTGGACCCCCGCGTACAGACGGCGAAGGCTCAAGTCGGTGGCCTTCGACTTTGGTGGGTCGTTTATTGGTGCGCCAAACAGGGTCCTGGACGGGCGAGCAACCAGGAACTCCACGAAACTCCATGGAGCCGCGGCCAACTCGGGGGCGTACCAGACTGCTGAGGAAGCCGACAGGAAACCGTTCGTTGTCCACAAGCTGCTCCGGGGAACGAAGGTCATGTGGCCCGTGTTTGACCGACAACTGGCCTTGGCTTCATGCCATTTATATTTCGCCGCCTCGTCGTTGGCGTCCTGCACGCGAGAGACGTGCACACGTGAGTCTGCTGTCTGCTGTTTGGGTCGGACGACACTGCGAGTCGAAATCCACTTCCGCTGCAGGCTGCTTGCCCGGCAGCCCGCGCATCGCGAATCTCTCCTCTCGCAACCGACAGCTTTCTTTTCTTTCATGCGGTCGGTATGGGATATTCGAGTGCAGTTCGCATGCACACTTGAAGGCAAACGGCGATGTTGCTGCTTAACGGCCCCTCGCCATGTGAGGTTTAGACCTTCCCCCATGGCCAGCCGGTGTGCACCACAACGACTTCTGGATACTTTGATGCGGAAAAGGTGATCTGGAGGTGTTCTGAGATTGAAGGGCGACTGCAAATTTCTCAATGCGGACTTATTACAGTTTCACATTGACTTACAAGTGTGATCTCGCATCGAAACCCTCACAAAGAACTTGAAGGGAGAGGGCCGTCACTGCGTGCAGCAGGTCCGATTCCCCATCCACAACAGTCTTTTGAGTTGCATGGATCTGCTTGACACAAGATTTGCCGTTCCTATCACACACCAGGAGGTTTGTCTGACCGATAGGAGGCCTCGACGCTGAATACTTATGGCCCTCAAGCCTGCCCACAGTTCCATGTGCAAGTTCCAGGCCCTCGGCGGTCAGGCTTTGATACACTGTCTCCTCAGCTCCAACCAAGCGAACGGTTGCTTCTCGTTTGCTGCTCAACTAACTTCCCATACCTACAACCCTTCTTGTTATCTTTGCCTCCTTTGACGCTTCTTCCGCTCGGCATGGCAAGCATCTGGTGGCCGCGCTCCGCCTAGCGGCGGTCTCCTTGTTTTGCTGCCAGTCATCATGGCATGTTTGGCCTGGCGGTTGCGTTTGGGCTTTACCTTTCCATATAGACCTTTGAGATGACAGGATAAGCTGTACAGTTTGTCACTGCCGGCTGGAACACTCCTTTCAAACCTGGCTGGGGTGCGTGCAGTTGCGGGAAGACATCCAGTGCGCGACTGACAAGCCTGTCCACCCGTTCAGCTTATTCTGGGTCAACATATCCAGGGAGATTGTGTATCAAGGCCTCTCCCCAATGGTCTGGCTTATCCTCGTACTGCCTGCTTGCAGCGATCATCATTCTCGCCACACTCTCCTAACAGTGTTTTCTGGCTTCTGGTCCTGCGAGACGCATGCCACCACATTTCTTCTCTTGGAGAGGCAATGATCAGGATGCTCAGAGCCTCATAACACTTGTCATGTAAGGGAGGGGTGTTGCATCCAAGAGGGTCTGGATCCATTGAGTTGCGTTGGAGTGCTGGAGAGAGGTGGGGCATAGGCGTGTACATCAATGCACCACATCAATGCACTACACCAATGAACAATGAAACTTTACCTGCACCTGGGTATATCAGACTTGTACGATGAAAATCATTTCGCATCCACGCCCCTTAGCAAGGTCTGCAAATCAGCACAACAACCCTGCAATGACACTACAAGCCTGCAATCACACTCGGTACACTCGGCTGGCCGCCGCTCTGAATCTAATGTTTCTGAGGGACAGCACCCAGACACTGAAATGGAAGCACGAAGTAATTTATACTCCAGCTGCCTCGAGAGGTTATTAGACAGCTGAATGCAGGATCTACTGGTATCGGCTCTTCTGATTCTGCCCCGAGTGCTGATGCTCGGGGGAGAGAACCAGGTCGGAGGCGATACATTGGCAATCTTGCCCGCCCAGGACCACTTCGCCCCTACGTCAACCGAAGTTCATAAAAGCTTATCAATAATGTCTAGGCTGCTGCTGAGGAAGAGAGCAAGCATGTAAAAGTGGTGCCCTGGCCGGCAGGAGCCTGTCCCACTCGCCCATGCGCTCCTGACCTCCCTAATACAAAGCGGATCAGATTGAACGAAGCTCACAATGCCGAATTCATCAGAATTGTAACAAAGCCTAGCTGGTCCCGAGCGAAGGACGCAAATGCGAGCAGCATTGACCGTCCTGACGGCACCTGGCAACATTGCACACCTGTACAGATCGGTCAATAAAAGAGAAGCAGGCACATTCGGCACTCGTCGAAGCTTGTCAGCGTGCACACTTATCATAGCAGGGACAATGCTGGCATGCGTGCAGGATGCGACTGGCGAAGGGGCAACTTCAGTTACAGTCGAAATGCAGACGCTAGGAAATTGAGAGAATCATGCGCTTCAACTGACAAATTAAATTCATCTGCTGACGGAGACTGAGCGCGCTGTGCGCACTCCCAAGCCGATTCAGGGGAATCGGAACTGATGTCCGACGACTTGAAGATCTTGTGTACGACCTCAGCTGGGATGGATGGTTCGGGACGCTTGATGCCCGCCGCCCCCTAGACGTTGCGGCAAAGCCTCCCTCCCGTCTTGTTTCGCTCGACCGCGCGAAGCTTTCGTTTTCGGCATGCTTATGAGGTCCGACGCCAGCCAGTTGGAGGTCCGGTCAGCACAGCTTGCATCCCCTTCCTTTCTTGTCAGTCAGAGTGTGGCGACGGAACACGTCCGGATGTTCACCGATCCCGAACCGCGCATAGACTTGGAGTGAAGAGATGCGATGATGCTGCGGGGTATGCGATGCGGTGCGCTGTGGGCCGTGTACAGGCGGAAAAGGAGGAGAGAGGGGAAATCGAATGCGGGGCGGTAGGACGGGGTTATGGAAGGAGGACGGGTGGTGGGGAGGATAAGAAGGGAGGAGGGGGGAGCGGGGAGGAAGATCAGCCGATCCGCGAGCTGATGTCCTGCCCGCTAAAGAGGGTGCGGGAGGGGTCGATTTTCTGGGTGAGGGAGGTGCGTATCAGGTGAGACGGGCGGGACAGAGGGGTGAGGGGTGGGAGAGATTGAGAGAGGG
>JTLS01000913.1:0-12363 GCA_000826855.1 Basidioascus undulatus | reverse complement strand
AGGAGAAGTAGCTGTGGCATGAAGGTAATGTGTCGTTAGCGGGCGCGCGAGAGGTGCGCGAAGTGCTCTAGGGCGATCTGGAGCAGGAGGAGGATGACGAGTGCGAGGCCGATGCGCTTCACATATGGCACGATCCAAAATAATCAACCGCCCTGCTTCCTTGGAGCTAAAGGGAAAGCGACGATGCACTTGGTGCGTCCGAACAAAATGCCCCGCCGGATTGCTAAGCTGCACCCCAGCGACGGCGCATGAGAAACCATACAAGACGAGGACGAGCGTCCCGCACAGGTGGGTGTTTCTGTGCAACCTGAACCATCCACTTACTAATCAAACAGGCCGCTGTTTTAAAGAGCGTCTGAGAACGTAATGAAGCGAAACGGCGCATCCCAGCGGTGTCGCATGTAGCGGTGGCAGCGTGGAATGAGGATGGCGATGGGGGCGAGGACCAGCCAGCCGAGGGCTCTGGAGAGGGCGTGGACGAGGATCAGTCCTGATGGCTTGAGGGTTCGGATCAGAGTGGCCAATGTGAGGTGAGCACGCACGTTTGGGGAGTTGCCACGGCTGCGGGGACATGAAGAGGACCGCGGGCAGGCCCAAGGGAGGCGATCCGCCTTTTCCTTTCGGGGTGCTTCCCATCAGTCCCAAAAACTTTGAAAGTGTAAACCCCTCTGGGACCTCAGATGTATCGGCCACAATGAGGATGGCCTGGACCTTCTCTTTGCGCTGCATGATCTTGGAGGCTGACCTGCTGCACTTGGGAAACTGGGAAGACGCGGATAGAGTTCTAGAATCTGGTTTGCAGAGAGTGTATAGTTGGGGAATCTTGTCCAAATCCTGGGGGAAGATCAAGAAAAAGCTCGGGGATCGGGAAGGAGGGCCGATGAAGGAGGCTGGCAGCCGAGCGTGTGCTGCCGTCATTTTCAGGATGCAGAAGTCGAGCGTTTCTTGTTGACTGTGACTGCCATATACGAAGGGGACTGTGCGATACTTTGTCAATGGGAGGTCGCATTTTCTTGCTTGGATTGTGTTATGATTCCATCCACGATGACGACTGGACGTTGCTTGACTGTTTGGCCCGAATCAAGCAACACTCGGTAATTACTCATGTACGACCCAATGTGAATACATTGTTAATCTGCTGTCGTCACGCCCCGCTGTCGATCCGAATCGGCTACAGACTTCACGGAACGACCTCATTCCCCGCTGTGCGTGCTCGCGCGGCACATTGGGGTCGCTACCCGTCCAAACCTCCACTGGGATAAGCCCCTTAATGTTCTGAAGAATAAAAATACGGGGCGCACGTACGTTTCGTAAAGAGACGCATTGAAGATCTCCATGCTGAGCCAGCCGGTGTAGCCGGTGTCGAGCACCGCCTTGCTCGTCAAGTCCAACGGGAGGTAGCCGCCGTGCTCAGGCTCCTCGAACGAGAACACCCGGAACTGGTCGTACAGCGGGTGGTGCGGGAGGGGAGGGGCGACGAGGCTCGCGTCGGAGAGCTGGAAGTAGATGATGTCCTCCACCCGAAGGGTCGCCGTCGTCTCGCGCATGCTGCGCTCGAAGGCATCCGGTGCGGCGGGAAGGCCGGACTCGATTGTCGGGTCATCGTACTCGCGTCCGGCGAATGTGGAACGTGTCCATGCCGAAGTTGGGTCTGTCCACCAGGAGGATGATCTCGTACGCGGGTTTCCACCAGTCGACGTGCGTACTCCAAGCCTGGGAGAGTGTTTAGAAACCAGATGTAGCCAAAAAATAATAGAATTAAGAAAAACTCACAGTCTGCTCGTACGCAAGCCGGAAGCCGTGCGGCGCGGCAAGGCGCACGCTCGCGCAAGTCTGCGGCAATGAGCGACTTGTCCGCCGAAAACTCAGACGCATACGCGGAAGGTTGCCGGGACCTTAATCGCCTCCGCCTTGAGGATCGTCGCGAGTTCGAACCAAAGCTTCGCGTCCTTGAGGGGCTCGGCGTGCTTTGCCCGATCGACCAGGCCGCCGTAGTCGGCGAAGGGCTGGAATCAAACGACCTGGAGAGGGAGCTCACTGCACCGAGCGGCGACTTGCCGGGCGGCGGCGACGAGGCGCCCAGCGGTGGTGAAGAGTGTTGCTGAAGGCCTCGAAACATTCGTAGAAGATCTCGATGCCTGTGAACCCAGCCCGGCTGCAGCGACGGGCTTGCTGTCGAGCGAGTGGCCAGCGGAGGCGCGGCCGAGGCTGACGCTCGCTATGGCGGGTTTGAAAGTGCCCCTGAGATTCAGCAAGGACGAAATAGTAAACAACGAAGAACGAGCGAAACTGGTTGACGGTGATCCTTTACCTGTCTTGCCCAGCAACGTCCAGCTGCCAGGCTCTAGGGCAACCGGCCCGACGCCAGAACATCCGACTTCCGGTCGGTCAACTTGCAACCAATCGCCTTTTATGTACCTACAGAGTGTCGCGCAAAGTCGTGTGACTGTTGAGTCCTCGGAATAGCGCCGCGATCATGACGGGGTACTTTCCGCGAGAAGGATATATATAATTGAGGATAGCATGGTAAGATCGGTGTAGTTGTTTCGGAAAACACACGCGCTGAGAGTCGCAGTGTTGCACTAGAGGCGGGAGAATGTATAATGTTCAGGTGTGCTCTTTGACTTGGTCAAAAGTTCAAGCAAGAAAAAGTATTGCACCTATCTGGCATCGACTTCAGCAGCCGTGCAGAGCTGCACAGCGTCACAGAAAGGGACTGACCGACACAGTCCCATGGCCGGAAAGCATAGAACAGAATTGAAATCTGAAGAAAAATTTCCACAGTGGTTCAGGGGGGGTGGGGAGGACGACAGGACGCTAAAGACGATCTGCGGACTCTGCAGGCTGGCATCGCTGACAGTCCACTGAGCGCCGCAACTCCAGCGCACGAACATACACTTAGATGCTCAGAGTTACATTTTCCTCGGTTTTCCACTTCATGATGGCGCGGAAAATACGGGGGAAGTTTTGGTAGGGAAGCCCGCTCACAGAACAGTTGGTGACTGGCACGCTGGTGCTGGAGTCATTGCAGACCTCGAACACTCATTAGACGGGAATCATTTGCGCATGATGAGCCGAGTTGATGTGTCAAACACGTAGCTAAAAAGCATACCGTCACAGCCGCTTTCGAAGCACTGTTGTACTTCGAATCAGAAGAAAGAATCACCAAAAACCTGTTGAAATAGCTTGTAGAACGCAAAGCCGGCCCTGGGGCGTGTGTACCCAGTGCTACAGAGTCCCGTCAACTCTTTCATCGCGTGCGGTGGGCGAGACGGGCCAAGCTCACCTTGAGATGCTGACAAAGTTTCCGTCGCCATCTTTGAGGATGGAAGGTGCGAGAGTTTGCACACTCAGGAGAACCGGCTGAAAACAGCAATCAGACCAATGGCTGGGGATGAACGTGAATAAACATAAATACACGCACCCGAAAGTTGAGCTCGAACACCTTGTCATACAGAGCCATAGGCAGCTCATGTACTTTCTGAAAGCAAACCTATATCAGATCGCTCGTTTGTTTGTGACGAAAGACACAAAAATCAGCCGCGCTTACCTTGGGCTCGTATGTGCGCCGTGGACTGACAGCCCGCGCTTCTGGTTAGTCTCGATCGGCGAGGGTTACGATTGCATGGCCACACATACCAGCGCTGTTTACAACAATGTGAAAGCCGCCAAACTGTTTGTGAGCGAGTTCTACTGCTTCCGTCCACGTATCGGCCTTCGTCACCTCGCCGTGAAGGAATGCGATGTTGGGGCTCGTTGCAGCGATTGCTTTGCCCTTGTTAGAATTGATGTCAATGACGACCACCTTTGCACCAACCTAAACAAAGCGTTTGGTGATGGCCGCGCCGAAGCCGTCGCCGCTACCCCCTGATTCATCGGACAGTCAGTCTCGCAGTCCCGTCGAGAATCCATGCGGCCAGTGGCTCACAGGTAACGATGGCCACTTTGCCGTCCTAAGCGTTGCGATTCAGCGTAGGTCATTCCTCCGGCAAGTTATGGGTCCGTAGATGAAAGGGATTGTGAAGAGCGGTCTCACAATTGCCATTTCAGAGGGTCCGAGAACTCATGAACGCGATTATCTTCCAGCACCGTGATCCGACGTGAATAAGGACGACACACGTCTAACTGCTACTCTGACAAAGCAAGAGTGAGCGCTCGCTGAACAGGTTCAGCAGGTCGAAGAGGCGGCGGTGGCGTCCTGCCGTAAGTCGGGGCAGAAGGGGTCCCTACGTACACGCAAAGTCACTCACAGAGGCCGGAATATGTATAATGGTTGATCACAAGATCTGTAATGTGATCAGCTGGTATCCTTTGTGGCATTGGTGGTTGGCGAAGCAGACAGCTCAAGACAGCTGCTGCAACGCATGTGCGTGCACTTCCGCTTCTACCTCGGAGCAGCTTCCCATAATATATAGCCCGGGGTTCCAAGCTGTTACGGGCCTGTAGTCTTCCTCAAACCGTGCTGTATTGCGCTGCCAACTGAACAGCCAGCCAGAGCCCCTTTCAAATCCCGAACAGGTTGTCGCAGCCAAGCCTGTACTTTCGCATCCAGGTCAGTGCGCAACTCTTCCCTGATAGCCATCGAGTATCACCCGCACCTTGCATTTCTGATACCACATTTGAGCAGGCATTTTCCAAAGGTAGGAGAGAAAAGGAACGGCGCACCCCATCGATGCCTCGTGTAGCGCGGTACGAGCACTGCGATGGGGGAGGACTAGGTAGTTTAGGGTCATGGAGAGGGCATGCACGAGGATAAGCCCTTTTGGATGTGGATTTTAATATTTGGCAGACTAGGTTGGAGTGGGAAATGGGAGGATGGGGGACGAACGCTCGGGCAGCTGCCACGGCTGCGGAGATACGAAGAGGGCGCTCTGGCGCTCCGTAGGCGGTCCTCCTTAGTGGGAATACTTTCCTTCTGTGAATTCCTGCAGTCAAGGGAAGGAAAAGAGAGACGTACCACCGGTATCGAGGTCGGATTGAGAAGGGTTGCGCTGCATGAGAGGAGTGCGCGGCGAGCTGTGCTGCTGCGGAGAAGAGGCCCGGCTGGAGGAGGTCTTCCGACGCAGCGGGTGATTTGGAACACTGCGAGGCAGTCTTCAAGTGCGTGTTCACCAGTTCAGGGCGAGATAAGGAGAAGCATCAGGGGGGCTCGGAAGGAGGAAGGCAGCGAGAGGGTGCTGCGGTCATGCGGAGGATACAGAGCATAAATGCCAGAGGCAGCAGCAAGAGGCAGCAGCATACTCACCATTATTTTTCGGACGTTGTGCCGTTGTATGCATTAGCACTTTCCGAAGGTCGGACGTGGTAGTTACTGTCGCAGTGCAGAATTCGGTGGTGTTCTGTGCTTGAAGTTGGATGGATTGCGTCGTTGCATGCAGCTGTTTCTCCTCACCTTTTCTTCTTACTACTTTCTTGTTTCAACAGGCATTATATGGCACTGCAATTCTTATCGACACAACAAAGTGTGTTTGCGTACTGCACAGCGTTGTTATCGGTTATCAGGCTGTCTTGCTCAGCAACTCGCGCACTGCCTCGGCTCGTTCCTCTTTCCAGTCGTTATCGACACAGCCCTCTCCTTCTCCGTACCACCATCACATATTGCAGTACACAAACAGTGCACAACCGTTTTGCAGGCACTGTATGAGGTTCGACTCATACTTAATCCCGACTCCTCGCGTAGCCGCCCGAGCACGCTCACCTTTCCCTCTAAGCCTTCTCTCGCGCCTCTCCACTACGCCGAGTCCAGAATTCTACTCCATAACGCGCAATGCTGCTGAGATCTCGGTAGTCTTGAGCAACCCGTCGGATGATCTGCCGTTGGAGGGGGAGGGCATAAGCGGGCCTGAGGGGCCGTGGCGGGCTCTGAAAGTACAGGGGTAAGCAAGGCGCTCCATGAGATGCATTGGGATGCGACAGAAGCGTTGACCGCTGCACTCCTTAAACCAGGCCGTTTGAGTTCTCGGTAGTGGGCATCATAGCTGAACTGAGCGGCACGCTCGCCCGAGGCGAAGTCTCGGTGTTCGTGATATCCACATGGTCCGTTCTCTTGCCTCCGCTTGCGAGCGCCACCTGCCTGCTCGTCGCTCATGTGGACATATGTTCGGATAGGGACACCGACTTCGTGCTGGTCAAGGAAGCAGCTCTCAAGGGGGCGCTAGACGTGCTGGAGGGAGATGGGTGGGTTGTCAAGCGGGATTAATGGCGTGCATCCTCGGTACGTGTCGCTTGGTTGGGTCGCATAGTCTGCATATCGCCTAGTTTGTAACCAAACTGCGCATACGCGAAACCTGGTCCGGCTCCACCGTATTCGAACCTAGCAACGCCCTTAGGCCCTCCCCCCCTTCTTCACCGCCGTCCACTGCACCTCCTCCTCCGTCTTCTTCGCCCCCGGGCCCGGAATGCGGACTGGGTTCTCCACCCACTGCTCCGCAGCCTCGCAGACGCTCTCAGCCCCGCGCTCGGGGCTGTACTTACGCGCCAGCCAGCGCGCGAGCTCGTACTCGTCCTGGATCGTGAAGAGCTCTTGCTCGGCCAGCGACTCGGCGTCGATGATGCTGATGAGCTGCCGCTTGAGCCTGAGCAGCTCCTGCGATGCGAGCGCGGCGGCTTCCGGGAGAGTGAAGGGCAGGAAGGGAACGACGGCTGTCACGTAGGTCGGGATGGCGTCCTGCGGAATTAAAAAAAAATTAGGCATAGCACCCCACCGAAAGCCAGGAACCAGTTGACGCTTACCCCGAGCTTCTTTAGGTTCTTCTTGATGATAAGCCTGCATCGCGCTCCTCGCATCAGCCTACATAGCCCTTACGTACAGGCACACAGACGACTCACTCTTGCAAGCGCTGCAGACCTCTCGCGAGTGCGCGACCTCCGACGAACCGCTCCGGGTGCTTCTCCATGTATGTGCCTAATCGGAGCCATGGACGAATCAGCACGCTCTCACCAGTAAGGAGGAAACGAGAAGCGCACCAATCGTAGACGATCCCGCTTCCGTGCCAACGATCCAGATGATAGACGAGACGTCCACTGGTCCGACGCGCTTGTCGGTGAAGCTGCCCTGCGCGATCTGAGAGAGGATGTCCTGGAGAGGTGAGGAAAACAGGTCAGCACGTATAAGTGAAAATATGACAATGTCGGACTCACGACCAAACGCAGGCTGCCCTTCAGCTTCCTGGGCTCGTCCAGGAACACCAGCGCCTGCTTTCCCGCGTTGCTCTGCAGAAAGTCGTTGAGCGCCATGCCCTGTAGCCGCCGGTCGGGCAGTTAGAGATGGAAGGAGTTTGATCTCAACACGTTGACGACACACCTCTCCCGACGCAGTCTGGCCGAAGAGAGAATTCTCGTGCTGCGCGTTGACGAGATCGATGGCGAGCAGGGGAATGTCCAGCACGGTGCCCACTGCGTCGGTCAAGTCAGTAATGGTACCTCACCAGACCGATCGCTGGGTTCAGGAAATTTACAGTTGTGCGCCAGACGCCGCTTGCCGTGCGAGCGTTGACCTGTTCAAGCAAACGATTATTCAGGACGGCCTCTCATGAGACCAAGCACAACGCCGCGCTTACCAGTGAAAGCGAGGATGAGCGGACGCACGTCCGGGTTCAAGCGATGTGCGACGACGGCGTCCAGCATGGCGTCGTACGCCGTGTCGCCGCCGACAAATACTGACATGGCCTTGGGCAACTTCGCCAGCCCCGAAGCCTGAAGGACCTTGGCCTGCCGGAGCGTTGGGGCGGGACGAGCGCACGCCTTGTAGATGATGTATCTGCGTACGGGAACATCAGGCGCGTGAGATGCCGTTGAGTGGGGGGACAGCGCGCGCGTACTGGATGTAGGTGCTCATGCTCTCCTTGAGCTTCGCTTGCCAGGGCTGAGTACACCACGACGAAGCCGGAGTGATAGGGATCAGTGGCTGGTCGAGCTCCGCCACGGGCGTGAGGACGGAAGCGGGGATACTGAATGGATCGGCGCCGGCGAGGAGAAGAAACTTGGTCATGACGCTCTGTCGATGTGGAGGGGGGAAGGGGAGGGGGTTCAGCAAGCGCGTGTGTTCCACAAGCTGCGCAGCAACGAACATTTTCGAACGAGTGATGGTGGAGGATGCTGAACGCCAAAGCGGGGATGCCGTGCGGGCCCGTCGCGTTGACGTCGGCGCCGTTCCGAAGACAAAACTCTACAAGCTTGAAGCCGGGCTCGTTCCTGCGGAAACACGTTCATTAGCACGACACGAGAGTTCAGAAAACAACAGCGCCAACGCACCAGACGATCGCCCAAAACAAGGGCGGCCAGCCGCCAAACATGGGGTCGTCGATGTGCTTCGCGAGCGGCTGCGGGTAGCGCGCAGCGAGGCTCTCGAGCGCGTCGAGCGAGTCCTTGGAGTTCTCAAAAAGGTGGTAGACGACGAATTCGAGCAGCTCTGCTTTCGAGCTTGGCGCGCCGTTCGAGGCGTAGTAGCGCTCGCCGATCGCGGCGAGCTCCTCCTCGAGCCGGGGCAGGAGCAGCGGCGCGTTGATGTCGAGCTGCACTGCCGTGGGACTCAGCTCTACGGACTATTGACAGCGTTCAATCAGCTTTTCGTACGTGCGTAAGAAAAAACTCGCAGGCGATACGCACATCCTCCGTCTGCGAGCTCTCATAGTCGGCTGAAGAAGCCGCCTCGGACGTGTGGTCGTACTCCAAAGCGTCGTAGCGCGACGCGCCAACCTTGGCGGGCTGCTGCTGCTGCTGCTGCTGCTGTTGAACGTGCGCGTACTGCTTCACCGGCGAGGGTGGCTCGGACGGGAGCGGCGTGGGGAGACCCTGGACGGGCGTCTCGGCGCGACGAGGCTGCACCATCTCGGGCGCGACCGGGACGCGGGGCACTTTCGGCGGCGCTTCGTCGTGGAGAAAGCTGCAGGCGTCGCCGGCGACGCAGTTGCCTTTGGCGAAGAACCTGGGAGGGGCAGAAAACAGCTTAGACATCGGACGTCCAGCAGCGATTTCCTGCGGTTGCAGCACAGTACGCACTTGCAAGGCTTGGCTGCTCGGCTCGGATGCGATGAGCCTGGTCAGCAGCCGTCGGCGCCTGACTAAACGTCCGAAAAGCACACACTGCGATAGAGCTTGCTTTTGTGGGAGATGACAGGCTTCTCGGACCGCTTGGTATGGAGCGTCTTGCAATTCTTTGTCCCGCGCTGGCCGTGCTCGATGAACTGAGGACAGATGACGTCTAGCATTTTGAATTGGCATCAGCATTATGGCCATGCGCGAAGGCTTTCAAAAAGAAATCGCCCACTTTTTGGCTGTGCCGCCGCTGCGACAGCTGCGGCGGCAGCTTTAGTATCGCGAGCGGCTTGCTGTTGTGTACCATCGAGAAACATGTCAGCGCCCGCAGATCGACAAGCGCAGAAGCGAAGCGGTTTACCTTCTTCGCGGCCGCTTCGGACAGCTGCCAGGTATGGACGACGTTCGAAGCGACCGAGACCTTGGCCTTGTGGCCCTTGTCCGCGCCGCCCCAAACGCTATTGCCGTTCATGGGCGCCTTCGAGCTTGACGCGACGGGCGCGGCCGCGTAGCCGAGCGCAGAGCCGGGACGCGATGTTGGCGAGGAGCGGATGCTGACCACAGGGCTGGCGGGGCGCTGCAAAGCGACAAAGCGGCGGTGATTCGTCAGCAACGCCGCCAGCGCTGGACGCGTGATTCGGTGGCTTACCTCGCGCGGGTTGGGAGCGGGGCAGCCAGGCAGGTCCACATAGCCATTGGCGGTGTCTCTCCAGTCCACCTGTCCATTTTCCATCATTAAGCATCCGCATCCGGCTTCGACGCTCGAGAACGCCGCTCACCCAAGGACGCTTCTTCTCCCAGTAGTTCGCCATCTTCGCCACCAGGGCGAGACCTCCAGTCTGAACAAATCATCAGCCATCTCAGTGGCGTGCAACAGCGACACCCGAAGCGCAACGGACCTTAAGGTACTTGCGCTGTAGATCAAATCCCAAGTCAGCGGCTGTCTTCCGAGAACAATGCGCCCGGCTTACCTGCGAAACAATGACCATCCCCTTCGTCGCACGCGACAACCTGGACGGCCACCTAAATCAGCTCCCATTTCTCTATCTCAAACTTCCTTCACAACTTTGCACGCACATCACATTCATGCGATTGTCATGGATCAAGAACCCCGGTCGAGTCGTGCGGACAAGACTGTTCCCATTTCCATCCCACACCGCTTTCGTCAGCCACAGCTGATTAGCTGATTATGGGGAAGCACGAACCTGATCAAGATATAATCGCACTCGTTGCCCTGATAGCTGTCGAGGTTGAACACCCGCCCCTCGTACGGCAGGCCCGCGCGTCTAAGTGCGCCCTCGATCGAGTTGCGCTGACTGTCGTAAGGGCTGCAAGACCGACCGACACGTTCAGCATACTATGTTCTTGCATCAGCAGGGGAACACTTACGACACAATCACGAAGTTGCGATGCCTGTAGTAGTTCCGGACGAGGTTGACGATCCTGCGGCCGCCCATCCCTCGCGTGAGCACTGAACAACCTTCGTTCCGGAAGTACACAGGCGCACGTATTCTCTTCCTCCAGGTTCTGGACATTATCATGTCAGCGAACCGATGTCGACAAGATGGTTGGATACGCAACACACCCTCCAAGACGTGCCCTGCTTGCTCTCAGACGACTTGTCCACATCCACGAAGGCGCAACAAGACGGGTCGCTGATCGGGTGGTCGGCTTTCAACTTGCCCTGCGAGCCCACCGACGACGCATTAGCGCATCCGTCCCTGCCCATCTGTCTCAAAACCACAGGCCAAACTTGCATTATATATCGCCTGCCGAGCAGATGTAGTTATCAGCAATCCCGTTATCAGCAACCCCATCACAGCCTATCCCTGCAGCCGAAGCTCAAACGCACCTCGCTAAGCCATTCAGCAATCGGAAGCGGCAGCCGATCTGCGCTCCTCTTTCACATCAGCCCCAAACATCCACCAACCACATCCGAACAAAAGCGCACGTACAAGAAGTATTGAGGAAGACGACCGAGGGCCGAAGCCAAGCAGCGGTGTAGACGCTCTCGAGCTCCTTGACTTGTTCGGACCCGTACGGGCCTAGCTGCTTCGGGTCACCGAAGAACGCGACTTTTTGGAGCGTGTCCCGGAGACGGTGGAACAGGTGCTGCGGGTTGGTTGCTTCCTCGTCAGCTACATGGAAATGGATCAATGTAGGGTGTAAGGAAAACGCACAAGATATTCCCCCGTCGGGATCTGCGACGCCTCGTCGACGATGAGCGTCCGGACGGGGACGACCTGTTCGTCCCCAATTCAGCTCGACCGCCGGGGAAAAGCTTGTGCGAAGAGCGGCACGCACCTGGAACACCCCTCGCTCCTCAAGCGCCGGGCTAGACAGCATCGACAGCGTGCAGAGGATGATCGGCGTGCCGGCGAGGATGTCCTCCGTCAGGAACGGGCTCTGGGGCAGCTCGTCCGAGCGGATGACGTTCTCGCGCATCTGCTCATAGAGGTGCTCGTGCCTTTACCCATCACCCTCAGCGCATCTCAGCAACTCTGCCTGGTATGTGGAAGGAAGATGGGACGGAGGAAGGGGGGTAGGGAGGGAAAAACTACGCACCACTCGAACCCAAAGTCCTTCGACACAAGCAGCTTGAAGTTCGTAAACCCGTTCTTAAGCAACGCGGTAGCAATGTTGAGCGTGCCTTCGCAACCCACCCGCCCACACCCACACATTGTCAATTTCCCATCCCACCTCCTCATCTCAGGAGGGCGGACCGACCGATGTTGCTCTGGCAGCAAAGCCACGCCGTCTGCCCAAACTCCACAAGCTCGTGCACGGCCGCGGCGATGCAGCGCGTCTTGCCCGTCCCCGGTGGGCCCTGGATGAGCACGATGCGCGGCTCGGGCGAGAGGAGCGTCCCCGCTGCCTGGCGCTGCGAGTCGTTGAGCTTCATCGTCCCGGTGCTGTCCCCCCCCATCCATCACTAAGTTGGCCTCACAAAAAATTAAAAAATTAAAACCCGGGACAGTCAACGCGAAAATCAACCCACTACAAATCCGCGTTGTCCGTAAACTTCTCCCGCACCGCCACGAGCGCCGCTTTGTCTTCGGGAGTAGGCCAGACTGCTTCCGTTCACGAGGGACAGAACGAGGTGGGTAAGTGGGGCAGTGGAGGAGGGAGGGGACAGAGGGGAGTGGACGAACATATTCGGCGGATGATTTCGCTCTCGTCTAGCTCCTGCCACGGGATCTCGCCCTGCAGCAGGCGCAGGAGGAAGTAATCGTGCGCTAGTTCGGCGTTGGTGCTGGGTGGGGAGGGAGTTGTGTCAGGGGTGAGAGGATGTTGTGGGTGGATGAAAGAGGAACAAGGTAGATCAGC
>JTLS01000912.1:0-12389 GCA_000826855.1 Basidioascus undulatus | reverse complement strand
CCCCTCAGACCTTCCCACCGACGCCCCCAACTACCGCATCGGGAACAGCGTCAACCTCGCGGCCGTCTCGCTCCTCTTCTGCAACGCGCTCGCGTGCACGCTCTACAACACGTGGGAGAACCGCCAGCGCGCGGCGGGCAGGCGCGACCACCGGTTGGAGGGCAAGTCGGACGAGGAAATCCAGAAGCTCGGGTGCTGTGAGTTTGCTCCGTTCCTTCACTACCTTGGCGCCTTCGCGTTGGGCTGACGTGGAGATCGTGCACACAGATCACCCCCACTTCGTCCTCTCCACCTGATCTGTCCGACTGCGTCCACTCGCCTGGACCTTCAATTTTCCCTTCCCGTTTCCCTCTGCTCTTCAGCTCTAGATTCTTCAACGAACTCTAGACCCCCTAACGCCATCTCATGAGCCTCAACGCATCCCATCTCACGCATCCATTCCACCGCATCACGCACACGCATCGTTCAACACTGTGTCTCCTCGGGGTGGGGCCCCGCTGTACTTCTACTACTCCTGCCATCCTGTATCATTCTTCTATCTGTAACTCTTTCTCTAGACTAGGCGCTCAACACGTCCGCTCCGAACAGACCGGCTTCAACCCGCGTCGCTTGGAGGGCGGACGGGCGGGCGCGGCGGCTCAACCCGCGCTCTTTGCGAAGCTTCGCTTCGTGCATATCATCTTGCCGCTTTTGGGCGGCATACACGCTCATCTGCTGTGTCTTCTGTCTGGAGTTGCAGTCTGGCTGCCGAGTCTGTCATCAACGCAAGCTCTGATGTTCAGGGCCGTCAAGGTGTTTGAACAGTAGACCGTGAGCTGGCTGGCCACAACTCGATTAGCTGCACACGCCAGTTGGCATGTCTTTCGCCCGCACTGACCAGAGAGACCATTCGAAACTGCTCTTGTTAACAGAGAAACAAAGTGTGCCTTACAACAAGCAGTACTAAACTAGCGGCATGGTAGTACTCTAAACGATGGACATCAAGTTGAATAGAGCAACGAAGAACTATGCATGTGGTTGCCAGAGTTGACCGAGGGTACCGAAATCTGCGAGCGGCAGGCTGGAGATTGACGAGTTCAGACCAGAGTCAGCCAGCGAGACGTTTGGTGCGACGGTGACTGCGACACTCACAAAGAATGGGCGGGTTCATCCCCCAAGAAGCTCAGATCCAAGGAATCAAGGTTACTGAAAAAGTCCGAAGCGGGAGCAACGACATTGATGTCCGCCACGAGGGCCTCGGGCGGCGTCGTCAATCGCGTAACGAGCTCGAGGCACTTCCCCGCGAGTGGGTTGGCAGCCTCGGCGAGCTGGAGAACGCCCTTGGCCATGTCGATTTCGGACATCCAGGCGCCGGCAGACGTCGAAGAGAGATTCGTGCGGAGTGCGATGAGAGGGATGAAGCACGCTTGGAAAAGGAAGTGTCTATGCAGGTCAGACGTCAACACTCGACGTGGAGCATGTCAGATCGCGATGAGACAGTGCGTACAGACCGTACCACCATTCCAGGCGGGAAGCGCTGTGGGACCTGAAGTAGTCGCTGATTGATACGATGGACTCGTGCGCGCCTGCGAGACAGAGCGTCCAGCACCGCTCATCTGCAGCCGCATGCTGAGCAGTGTCGGCGGAGCTGATGACAAGAGGCGCGCTCGACAGGGCGCGCTCGAGGAAGAACCTCCGGAAGAGGATGATCCGCAGGTTGCTGTATCTCCAGAAGAGCTTCTTCCTCGCGAACTCGAGCCAAGCGTGTTTGGCAGGTAACTGCTGGTCCTGAAAGTATTCCGGCAGTTGAGCCCTCCAAGCGGAGAGCTCCGCGTCGAGGTCAAGAGTCTCGGACGCCGAGGGTGGGGGCGAGGAGATGACGCGCGAGTAGATAAGGTTGCCGCGAGTGTGAAACGAGGACTGCATGAGGAGGCTCGAGTAGATGGTGGGCTCGTCCGAAGGCGGCGGCGAGGACGCGGTAGCGGCGGTGAGGGCCTGGTTTCGCTCTGCCGTCAGAAAGATGGTACGACGCGCAAATGAGGGAGTTTCTCAATCAACTGACTAGGTCAGGAATATTCAAGACGAGATGAACATCTGCGCCGTGCTCGGGCAAGCTCTGGAAGATGTCAAGGTCAGCGGCACGAGCGGCGCAGGGAACAATGCTCGAAAGGTAAGACGCACCATCGGTCTGCCGAAGGTGATAGTAGCGCCTGAATCAAAGATGTACAACACCCACCAAACACGTCGGCTGAAGCATATTTCAGTCAACAAGGTTTCCTTGACCAAGATGGAGCGCACTTTGCGTACCGAACTTCGCGCTCGAAAGGAGATATGCGCCATCCCGGAAGCTCGCGGTGCAGACCCAGCCCCATCGCCATGCGCACAGCGATACCTGATCGGAACGAGGTTGTACAGACGTCAATGGTTGTCCGCACGCAATCAGGGAACGCGACTTACCAAGGTAAACAGCCCCCGCGTTCGGCTTGTTGCGCTTCTGGACGTAGTTGCTCAGCAGCGTGAACGCTTGGACGAGCGTGAGGCTGCCCGACTCCATCTGGCCGACGCCGAGCTGTGAAACAGCGTTCCGGTAAAAGCCGTCCGAGATGGTGGACTCGTCCGACTCAGCACAGAAAGCGCCCAGCGCGAGGACGACGTTGAGGAGGAATGACCAGCTGTTGGGGTGCGATTAGGCGCTCAACAACCGAAGCGTGAAACGAACGGTCTGCTCACGCTCCATGATCGGGCCTGGCGATAAGTTCGCTAAACTGAGCTCGGAAGGTCGCCTCGTGAACTGAAGCGATAGCCGCGTTAGGTCAAGAAGTGGACGGAACAGAAGAGAGAACCAACGCAGGGGATACTGAGGATGATACAACCTGAAGTACGCATCGATGTAGCGTGATATGTCGGAAACCGTCGGCGCGGTGTGCGACGGGTGTTCAGGGGGAAGAGCAAGAGAGACGTCGGAGGGACGGCTAGATGAGGCGGAGATGGGCGTTGGGAACGTGATATCGGCCGCACATATTCGAAGAATTCGAAGAAGGGCAGCCCCCGAAGCGAATCCTGCACGGTGGGATCAGTGCTGCCTGCTGAAATAATTGGATGTTAAGAGGGCGTACCGAAGTAACCGTTCCCGTCAGGCTCAAGAGAGAGCGCCGCCATGCCGTCAGAGCCCCGGTTGAGCCCGTCGCCGCGCTCGTCCCACTCATAGCCGCGTGCGTCTTTCGGCTGCTGTTCTGGGAGCGCTGACGTTGACGACGAGCCAGTTATGGGCGGACGAGGATCGGCAGATGATCGCGGTGTGGGTGCGGCGGCGGAAGGACGTGGTGTGTCGGGTGTGCGGTTGAGATCTGCGCTCGAGTACGTGGTCAACAAACATGAGGAATATAACATTGGTTTGAGAGGGGATTACGGGAGGCACCATTCATGTTCGAAGCGGAAGGGGAGAGTTCCTTCTCGACATCGATCGAGGGGCTGAGACGCCTGACGAGCGCCTCGAGCCGTTCGACGCGGTCTTCCACGTACGAGAGGTGTCTTAGTAGAACAAACACGAAGATGAGCAAGGGTCAGCACATGATAAATTTGTCACCTCTCTCAAGACGTACTTCCGCGTGAGAGGGGTGCGTTTGATAGACTCGTACACGCATTCTCGTCGCCCTTGACATTGCGCACAGACGGGATGCTGCCGCTCACACTGGGAAATGCCCGGGGTTCGCCGTAAGTGAGGCATCAGATGCGGCCGGAGCCCCCGGAATGCAATACCTTGAGCTTTCGGCGCCGACACTCGACACACTGCGTTTTTCGTGAGCCAGATATCAACTAGCAATGCGCGAGAGAACTCACCGCCAATCCCAGTCCGCGGGTTGTACCCTCCTCCGCCACATCCTCCCTTGGCTTTGCTCTCTTCAAGGGCCTCTCCGAATCACTCATTCAGGGGACCTGATGTATACGGTCGTTCTTGCGGACGCTCCGACGATTGGATGATTGAGGTCGCTTGTAAAGCCAGAGTGAGATGATGCTATAAAGACAAGAGGCGCCTGTCAACCTGGCGGGACTTTCGGTGCTACACATTGACTTTCTCGGTGATTCATTCGATAAAACGCAAGAGGAGATCCATAACATTACCACCGAAAAATGCTCTGGGATGAAGCACAGGCAACCATGGCTCCTATACCGCGTGCCATCCGCGCGGCCAACAGTATATAAGCCAGTGGCAGGTTTGTCGAGGCATGCGGAGGTGTATATAACGTGCCTGTGAGAACATTCCCATGCATTCAATATTGCAAGTACATCCAAGTATGCTACTGTCAAGCATTCTCGAATCATAGAGTTTGATAGACAAAAGTTGAGGAGTCTGTTTCTTTACAGTGGACAGTCAAGCGATAGGTATCTCGCACGTTTATGGCCAAATGTAAAACAACTTCTACAGTTTCCTCGATCCTCATCTCTGGGATTCAATGAAACCAAAATAGATCGTCAGAAATACTGTCAAACCACGCAGGAAAATGCTTACAGAGCGACGCCACGGAGATGTCCTTTTCGGCCTCCTCGACCAAGATTCGATCAGGAGTAACCATCCTACTCTCGATGAGCTCAGCGTTGAGCATGTCGTTTGTATCCGCCTTCGATGCCGCCTCCTCCAGAGTACCAGCCAGCCCCGCGAGAACATGCCTGCGCATTACGCGCACTCTCGCTGTCGAACGGGGCACCGACAGGAACCACCGCTCGTCCATCCTGCGGGCGATATCCGCCCAAGGCTGCTCGTCGAGAAGGAGAAAAGAGCCCTCGAAGACGATCACGCGGTGCTGAGCGTCAATCCGCACATCGTCCTCGACCGGGTCTCTGAGCGCATGGGAGAACGAAGGCGCAGTCAACGGGCCGGTGGTCGTGCGTACCCGTCGCGCAAGGTCGAGTAGTCGAGACGGATCGAAAGTAAAGGGCGCGCCTCGGCGGGTGTGCGAGTACACTGGGTCCTCATCGGCGTCGAGGGAGGCACGAGTGCGGTGGAATCCGTCCATAGGGATGACGATCGCGAACTCGCATCCTGCTCGGGCATTGACGGATGCAACGAGCGCAGACGCGACCGACGACTTGCCGGACCCCGGTATGCCTGCGAGCGCAACGCAGTAGCGGGCCCGCGGGGAGCTGCTGTCGACATGGACTGGCAGGGAGTGTGCGCATGATAGAAGATGTTCGGTGAGATTGTCGATGTCGGCAACGCAGTGAATGGGCGGCATGACTGTGCGTGGATGGAGGTGTGAATGAGCCTAGCCGCTTGGATGGTGAATGGGCAGAGTGCCGACGGCTTGGTTGGAGGCCTGACTACTCACCTTTCTCAACGTCTCTCAGGCGTTAGGCTGCAAAGCTTTGGCAGCGGAAAAGGGACATGTGCGGCGGTGGGGGTCACTGGGAACAGGCCGAGTCGGAACACGGACGCCTGTGGTCCGCCCCGACCGATGCATGCTTCTTGACATCGCTGGTCAACACAGGGCTTGGCGTGGCCAAGGTACGCTTTTTGCATCGTCCACGTGAGAAATTGCATGTCCATTTCTTGCCATTTCACTCCCTGAGTTATGTCCATGCTCGGCCCGGAGAGCCGGATCAACGTGACAGCGGACGACAGTCGTCCGAGAGTTGGCTCATGAGGCTTCTCGAGTCCTGCTCGTTTAGTACATATTTTTAGCGTACCATGATGGGTGCCACAGGGTCATGAAGACCCTCCGGGCCACTGTCGTCCGCATGAAGCGTGCTTTTGCGGGGAACGTAGGTTCGTGGTCCGACAGTCTCCGCTCACCCCTCGAGAAGACCGCCCTGCAGGCATATATGAGGACCAACAACCCGGTTGAACCCCCACATTATCCTCCTCCCCCCGCACTTGATCTTGGGTCGTACCTAACAAACTAGCACACATCGTCGAGTCACCGCACATGTCTCTCGGAAACGACGCCCCGAGTGCTTTCTCGAAAGAGGATGTCAAGCACATTGGTCACCATCATGTCCTCGAGCCGGTTGAAGGCTCTTCAGGAGTACGAGGACTTTTCGAGAGCCCATTCGTGTATGTACTCTTATAAAGAGGTCCGCTCATACAATTGCTGACAGAAAGGCTGGGTGGAAAAGCCTGGGCGTCACCGTTTTCGCAACTCTTGGTGGCTTCGTAAGGTCTTTTTGGGTTATGTGAGTGTCCCGTGTTTGCTGACATTTATGTCAGAAAGCTCTTTGGATACGATCAGGTAATATGGCTCTTCTAGCGGTCAAACTAACTCTGATAGCTGCTAACGGGGAGGTTCCGCAGGGGGTGGTGGGCAACGTTCTTGCTATTGAATCCTTTGGGGCGTCCTTCCCGGAAGTGTATATGGATGCGTCCCTCAAGGTAAGTGAAAAAATGTTCACGCTGTAAAACTATGATATAGACTCACCATTTTGGGACAGGGATGGTTCGTCTCGACCCTCTTGCTCGGTAAACACACTTTCAAGTCCTCTGGAGTACGAACACTAAATCTGATTCCATGAAGCCGCCTGGTTGGGGTCCTTGATCAACGGTCCCATCTGCGACAAAATTGGTCGCAAATACAACATTATCTGCAACGTCGTAGTCTTTTTGCTGGGCAGCGCTCTGCAGACTGGCGCGACCTCCCAAGGCCAGTCCTTTGTTAAATTGGCTCAGTAAACGTTTTCCTCCGCCTACGCTGACGCTCTTTCCTTCAAAGGATTCTTGTTCGGCGGTCGAGCAGTCGCTGGACTCTCGGTCGGAGCGCTTACGCACGTCGTGCCGATGTATTTGGCTGAGGTGAGTAGACTGCGCTTTGTTGTCTTCGTGTGCATATTAAGACTGTGCTTGGCTTGCAGATCTCTCCGCCCAACATCCGCGGTTCCCTAGTTTCGCTTCAACAACTATCAATTACACTTGGTGTAAGTAACCTTGCCAAGAAAGCCGGTTTCAACTGCGGTCCTCAGGCTGAGGGCTTGATGGCGGGCTACAGATTCTCTTCAGCTGTAAGTTCAAGATATTCGTGTCTCAACTGCTACTCACTACTCCTGCGACCACTCAGATTGGATCGCTTACGGCACTTCTCACATCGGCGGCACCCGCTGTGCTCCTGAGGTGCCGTACACGGGTGCTCTGCTGAACGGTCGGCCTACTTTCGATGCGTACAACGACGTGCCAAGCGGTGGCTGCACTGCTCAGTCGCCTGCTTCCTGGTACGTGGGAATACCTCTCGGCAGTTGGATATGAGGTTACGCAGCCCGGTGTTGACACCGCTCAAGTTCCGCAGGCGCATCCCCGTCGGCTTGCAGATGTTCCCGGCCCTGGTAAGCCCCTTCGTCGCACTTCTTGCATAGTCTCGCACTAAAGCCGTTTCCATCAGGTACTGGGCATTGGAATGTTTTTCCTGCCCTACTCGCCGCGGTGGCTTGTCGAGGTCGGCCGGGAGGACGAGGCGCTCGCGGTGCTCTCCCAGCTCCGGCGCAAGCCTGCCGACGCGTCCTCGGTCCGCTTCGAATATCTCGAGGTCAAGGCGGAGGTTTACTTCACCCACGAGACCCGCGTAATCCAGTACGAAGGCCTTGGCGGTTTCCGTCGCGCCATGCAGCCTTACATTGCGCTCGTATCAACGTGGCCCAAGTTCAAGCGTCTCGCCGTAGGTTGCCTCGTCATGTTCTACCAACAGTTCATCGGGTGGTGAGTCTATGATACACTCTCCAGAGATATAAAACTCAAAACCCCACTGCAGTAACGCTATCATCTACTACGCTCCAACCAGTAAGTTGCAGTGCATATTCGTTTTCTTGCGTTGCTGAGTACTCCACAGTCTTCGGGCAGCTCGGCTTGGTAAATCACCCCTTCCTGGTCGTTTTTATGGATTTTGTTGGACTTGTTCATAACGCGCCCAATACATCAGGATCCCAACACGACGAGTCTGCTCGCGACCGGGGTGTACGGCATTGTCAACAGCGTCTTCACTCTTCCCGCAGTCATCTGGCTCGACACCGTCGGCCGCAGGCCACTGCTGATGAGCGGCGCTGTTGGGTGCTTCATCTCACTCATCATCGTCGGCTCGCTCATTGCTGCTTACGGGGACAACTGGCCCGCCCACGCCGTTGCCGGTCGCGTTGCAATTGGTAGATAGATTAACCCGCTCGAAGAATTACGAGAACACAACCACGTACTAACCCCTGCTTCTCTGTGATAGCGTTTGTCTACATCTACGACGTTAACTTCTCGTACTCCTGGGCACCAATCGGATGGGGTGAGCACATTTTCACGGCCTTGCTCGGTTACAATTAAGCATAGCCTACCTGACCTTCACGTTGTGTTCAGTCTTGCCCAGCGAAATTTTCCCACTCGCCCTTCGCTCAACAGCAATCTCGATCACGACCTCGTGCACATGGATGGCAAACTTGTGAGTCTAGGCCTTCCTCTCCAACGCCAATGTTGCAGCTCAACCTTCGTGTCGTGCAGCGTCATTGGCCTTGTGTCGCCCCTGATGCTTGAAAATCTCGAAAGTGGGGGAACTTACTACTTCTTTGCCGCATTCGCGGTCCTAGGATTCCTCACCACATGTACGTCTAGGGTTCCATTCACTCGTAGAGTAACGAGAGAAGGGACTGACAGATCGTGCGGCACAGTCTTCTTTATCCCCGAAACCCGCGGCGTTGTGAGTGGACTTCGAATACACGCTATTATAGAAGATGTAATCTGAGGGACGCAATTACAATCCAGACCCTCGAGGAGATGGATGCGGCGTTTGGGGATAACACGTCCGACCGCGAGCGGGAGCGCATGGCTTCGATCTGCCGTGACTTGGGATTGCCGGAGAGGGCTCTACAGGCTGCTTAGGACTCTGATGGTGCAATGAATGTTAAAGTATAATATGGGGCCTTACTGTAGTCCGATCGCGAGTCGGAAATTGAGAGGCAACTGTGTCGACCGTTGAAAGACTTGCGCCGCTGTACGAGTGTGACATGTTTCTTACTCGCGAGGGAGGCTTGTCAAAGCCTTCTCGGATGCTCATTTCCGAGGAGTAGGCCAAGCATTCAAAGAAAATACAGTAATACCATGGAATATGTACTGAAGACTCGCTGAAACCTGTTGTGGGTATCGACCGCAGAGATTTCTCTCGAGCCACGACTGTATCACGTTTCGCCGCATCAAACTTTGAAAGCAGCCAAGGGTCTAAGCGATGCACATTGTCGTGTATGAGAGTACAAATGGTGTTCAGCCCGCTTCTCACTCGCGCAGCCTGACCTTCAGATCTTCCCTCCAATGCCCCGCCGCACTGGGAGGCACGCTGGGGAACCTCTTCCGAGCATCTCCCCCCTTCACGCGGAAGGGCCACAGGCAAGAAACCATTGTCAGTAAAGAGGATGAGGAGCGCCGTGCTGTTGAAGCCCTGCGCCACTCCTGGCACAGCGTGGGGTCGGCGCGAAGGGCCGCGCTGCGTTTGCAAGCGGCCTTATGCGTCGGCCAGTCTGCGCGCTGACACTCGATAGAACAGTACGCGGCTTTGAGTGGACCACAGAAGTAATAGAGCTATAAGAAATGTTTGATGTTTTTTGCGGGGAAGGGGTAGAGGTGCGGAAGGCCTACCTTGCCTGCACCGCCCGTATATCGTAAAATCAGGGGCTCCCACCGGCGGCAGTTTCAAACAGTTGGCGCAGGGCATGCGGACGCGGTACGATACGCTATCGCTGGAATCGGAGCCGGAAAACATGCTATAATGCTATCAATGTGTATGGGGAAAGTAAGAACGGCTGATGATGGTGGGAAGAGAACGGCGAACGGCGGCGACAGCGTCAGCTGCGACAGGAGACGGAGGAATGACAGCCGGCACTTGGCTGCACGCGCCGCACTCGTGGACACGAAAAGAAATCACGAAGACTCAAAGGCGGAGGGGTGGCCGACTGACATCTTCCAGGTCGCGAAAGTACGGAGTGCAACAGGGAAGACGCGAAGAGCAGGTGTTGCGGTACTGTAGCTGGCACCACTTCGGACAACGTGAAGCTGGACAATGTTTAGGTTCCATTTACGGTAGCAAAAATTTGTGATACTAAGTTTTTTGTGAGCATTTGGTACGCGTCCCTGGGGCCCTTCTCGCGTCTGTACTATGCAGACGACACCTTTCTTCTGTTGTTCTTGATCAAGAAGTCATTGACGAGCATTTTCCTTCAATCCGTAGTTCTTCAGATTCTTCTCCGACTTTTCATCTCCTTTAGCCTTGCTTCTTGTAGTTGTTTAAGCCACGCTTGACAGCCGGACGCGCGAGGATGCGCTCAAGCCAGGCCTTGACAGCCGGGAACTTGGCGATCTCGTCCTCGGTGAGCCCAGAGAACTGGGAGATGTTGACCTTCAGGATTAGCCACGACCGCCAGAGTTAGCACCATCCAGCTGGTTTAAGGAAGAAGGCGGGGAAGACGCACCCAGGGGAAGGTGGCTAGCGGTGGAGAAGGGGGATGGGGTTAGCAGAAGCGCAGTGGATGGGAGAGAGAAGGGGATGAAACGAACAGATGTCGGCCCAGCTGTACTTCCCCTTGCCCGCACCAGCGAGGTACTCACGCGGCGACGAGCCGTTGTACTTGCCTGTGTTCTTCCCCGCGTCAGCTTCCATCCCCCTGTCATACTACGGATAGAGCACGGACCGGTCAGGCGAAGCTCGAGGACTTCGTACAGCCGGAGCGTTTCGTCGTGGTAGCGCTGGAATCGAGATAGCCGGTCAGGTTGAGGAAGCGAGTGCGATGTGGGGGGCGGGCACCTTGATCGCGTAGGGGATCTTCTCGGGCGCAAACTGCATGAAGACAAGCGCAAGAAAAATGAGCGCCTGATGTGAAAGAGAGAAGAAGGTATCAGACGAACGTTGTTGAAGTGGTTGTACTGGCCCTGCATCGGGCCCACTGCACGACGGAGAAAAGAAGACCGTCAGTTGGGAAGACGGAGGTTGTCCTCGGCCGGGCGGTCGAGGCACGTACCACCGGCATTCCTGAAAGGAAACTTGTCAAGGAAAGCTCTGATATGGAAAGAATGGGTCGCATAGACGCACTGGAAGAACAGCCACTGCAGCGCGTCGTTGCGCTCAAACTCGTCCTTGAAGCCGAACTGCAATCGCGCCCAGGCCCACCACACTCTCAGCGGCCACTCTTCAGGGATATTCACCACTGCGTATGATTGGGGCACCTTGTCCTCGAGGTCATACTTCTTTGCGAGGTACAGAAGCTCTGCGCCGGACTCCATCACGGAGAAGGGCGGCTGGACGGTGTTGTCAACGAGGACGGGGATGCGGCCGTTCTATTGGGAAGTTTTACACGATTTGATTAAGTGATAAACGTTGTCTGGGCTGTAGGGGCGAGGATGAACGGGAAACGGACAGGGTTGAGTGCAATGAACCAAGGCAATTTTTGCTCGTTTGTGCTGATATCCACCAGAGTGGTCGTCCATTCAGTTTCGTAGGCGTCCTTGAGTTCCTCGAGCGCCACTTGGACCTCTATCGAAATGAACCGCAGTCAGTACGTGGGCTCGATCCAGTTGCATGAGGGGAGGGGAGGCGGGGCGTCGAGCGTCATCGAAGCTGGGCCGCGAAATATGGAACAATACTTAACTAACTCCGTTTGGAGTACTCTGAGTAACGAGGTGACTGAACACAAAAGGCCCATTAACCTCTCCAATCCAACACGCAGAGCACAAGGAGAACGAGCGAGGGGCCTACAGGCCCTTTGCATCGCGAACAGATGCCGGCGCTTGGGACGACATGGCACGAAGTTTGTTTGCTGTGTGTGCTGTGGTAGATTTGGAAAGAGTGGTGCGGAGGGTGCGTGCGAAGGCCGAGAGCATGAGTTGATGGGAGAAGTTAGGGAGGGAAGAGGGAGGAAGCCAGCGAGGTCTCTGAGGGGGTTGCGATCGCTGCAGGGGAAGTGGAGGCTCATGACGACACTTCCGCTGACGATAGCGCGATGAGACATACAGTGACAAGTTACTCTAGGAAAGAGTGAAAATAAACAAACCCACAATGGAGCATAGCAACGCACAGTCGTTGCTCAGCGAGATCTTGGCCAGACAAGAGCAGAACCTCAGTGAGACCCGAGCCGAACCCGGCTGCAGGAGTTTCTGAGAGGACCTCGTTGGCTGGCTGGCACTGTTGTACAGCGTCAGCAACCGAATATTTTGAAGATTCACGGCCCTTTGGTCAAATGTTAGCTCGAGAAGCCTAAAGGATGGCTGCGCCAGGTAGAAAGAAGGCCGCGTTGTTCCATCGCAGTCGCAGTCGACCCCACCATGTCAGGCCGTCGCGCACTTGGTTCAATTAACGCGCTGCCGTATCCGGGATTCGAGGAGTCCACGAGGGTCCTTTCAGACAAAATTTGAGGAAGCCAGTCTGGACCCATACTTGCCGCTCACCGTTCTCCCCCCCCCCCCCCCCCCC
>JTLS01000911.1:0-12423 GCA_000826855.1 Basidioascus undulatus | reverse complement strand
CATTTCACTTTTGGGGAGCGAGTTGACTTTGGTCAGCGCTGCTGGTGTGGTCGCTCAAGACAGCTCGTTGAGCTCGAGCGGCGCCTCTCGTTGCTCGAGACTGCCTGTTGATCTGAAAGCCCTCGCTAGCGAGAGCCATGAACCAGACGTTGAAGCCTAGTGTGCCGTCTGGGGCAGTGCTTCGTTGCTCGACTTTCAAACGGCGCCAGGGCTGAGCGCAACTTGGGGAGCGAGGACATGGTTTTGATTTGCAGAGTGCTGATCCTTACGTTTTTAACCCTAAAAGATGTCAAAATAACGCGTGGGAGCTGTCTATGGCAGACTCTCGATGCAGTACTCTTGGAAAGGTCCTTGACACCGTAACCACGCTCTCGAAGAGGAACCTTCTCAAACGCATCGTCCAAGCGGGGGAGATCAAGACCTTACTCGCGGACGCCCACCGGGAGCTGAACGACTGCCTCGCGATCTTCCAGGTCTGTTTCTTCCGTCTTCCCCTTCCACAGTCTTTGATAATGCAAGCTGAGATAATCATCCACATTGGTAACGAGATTGAGATCCGCCAGGCGCAGGTCGTGCACGAGGCGGCGCAGCGGAAGGACCACGCGGCGCTGCAGGCGCAGCTTGCGAACCTCGAGCAGAACGACGTGGCTTCTGGACGCGCTCGGAATGCTTTATGCTGAGCAGGAGGAGATGAAGGGTATGATGAGGGAGATGAAGAACGTATGCAATCCGTCTATAACCCCCGATGTACCGCGCTTTTTGACTGATCTTTGTTGACCTGCTTCGGAACAGGTACCTTGCTACCTCGGCGGCACGCAGAAGGTCTTTGTCGAGCACGCCTTACAGGTTCTATCGGGACACTCTGCCACCCTCTCTCTCCGCCCCGCCCCTTCTTCCAAGCCTCCTTCGTGGATTATCCAGCCTGACGAGCTCGAGATTGACGAGTCGTCTCCGCTCGGCCGGGGTGGGTTCGGCGTCGTCTTCAAGGGTTCCTGGCACGGGATGACGGTGGCGGTTTAGCGACTGATCAAGGAGGCATCACCTGAGGTATACATTTCTCTGAGTACAATAAACCTGGCTTTAGGGCTGATGATTTGTTGTTGTGGAAGCTGTTGGCCAAGTAAATCGAGGCGTGGCAGGCCCTGCGGCACACGCCCCATGTCCTCCCCTTCTTTGGCGTGAGCGCCCCCATTGTCAGGTACACAGCTCTGGTATTTATTTTCTATTACAGTCGGTTGTCGTTGAATGTCATTCCCCAAGCCCGCGTTCATCGTATCGCAGTACATGCGCAACGAACACGCGCTGCAGTACCTCAAGCGCAACCTGGCCGCCAACCGCCTCCAGCTGGTACGTCCATTCTGATTTCCCCCTAAATATTGATTCCTTGTTGGTCCTATTTGTTGATGGGCCGGGCAAGGCAGCTGCACGAGGTTGCCATTGGAATGCAGTTTCTCCGTCGGGCCGGTGTCATTCACGGTGATCTCAAAAGCTGTGCGTGCAAACATCTTCACCTAGATAGGCGATTCGGGACAACGAAGTTTCTCACATAAGCATGGACCGAAACCATGCCATACAGCTGAATGTTCTCGTCAACGACTCTGGTCAAGCCGTACTGGCGACTTTGGCCCCGTGCCCATCCCCCCGCACGCTGGAGCCCCCCGCGTACGACACTGCGGAGCAGAGCACGACCAAACCGAGGTCGCGTTTCTTTCGCTTGCAGCGGAGCACCTGGAACACCTGCGGGTGCCGCACGTCGCCGCGCATGAGACTGGAGGAGGGGTGATCGGCTCGCTGTACCTGCTCATGGACTGGGTGAAAGCGAAGGAAAGTGGGGAGCTATGGGAAGCCATCGACGACCTTCCTGTGGCGTTCGTCGAACGCTTTCTCGATCAGCTCGCGCACTTCGTCGTACTTCTCACGTACGGCACGATGTCTCCTCCCGCCGACGCTTGGCTCGGCGCGAGCCATCCCGCTGCCGGTCTCGACGGCGGCGTACGCGCTCGAGCGGATCGACCACCGCGTCGAGCGCCAGCTATTTGGGCACGGACCGAGCGAGATCGACCTCGTCTAATGCTCCTCATACGGTCGCTTGCCGCGCAAACTGCCGAGCACTATCCCTACGCACGGCCCGTACCCTGTCGTTCACGGCGATCTTCACTTTGGGAACTTGTTCTTCGATGAAAAATACAATTTGACCTGGTGAGCTCTTCCCTCCCCCGCTGCTTGCAGAGTTCGGCAGTTTACTCTGATGGAAATTTGAGCCTCATCGACTGGAGCAGCGGTTCCACCTGCCGACGCGCGCCGTTCCCCTTCGCCTCTACATCGTACACCTTTCAATTCCTCCCATACCATTACCGCGAGTTTTACCGCTCCGCGGTGCGCACACACGAAGCGACCTTCCGCTCCCCGGCCGATTCACGGCTAGCCATGGCCGACTACCTCGCGTACCGACCGGACGAGGACGAGCACCTTGTCCTTCGCGCTGTGATGGGCGAGCACACCGCTATCATGCGCTCGACAGACGTTACGTATGGCGGGAAGGGGACCAGGGGCGTCCTGGAGGCCGCGAGGATGGAGCTGGATAAGGTCTTAGCGAAATGGCCAGAGTACGCTAAGGGGGAGGACGCGGTGCAGGCGAAGGCTTTCATCAAGAAGGGACTGGCGGCGCTGTAGCAAGGCGAAGGGTGTTTCTTTGTCTTTCGAGCTGGGCTTGACGCGGTAGAGGTTTTGGAAATCTACAACATTCCAATGCGCTGCGGCAAGAATTTGAAAGCTTGCATTGTGCGTGCCAAAGTGAAAATTTGCAACGAGAACGGATGTGACAGTCGGCCGTTTCTGCTTTGCCCTAATAACTGCATTTTTCGAGACCGCACATCGCCAAAGACATCAAGATGTTAAAAGATTTCATTACTTCATTGCACAACGAAAACTCAAGCTCTGTCCTCTGTCCCGAAGTGCGACCAATTAAACAGCCTTGCCCACCTCCGGCTGCTCTTCTTCACCTGTCCCGAACGTTCCCGTCGGGTCGTCGAGCCTGGCGAATCTATTCTTCGGAGGCTGTAGCGTCACCCGGACTCCTTTCGGATAGTCGTCGGCGCAGGACCCCCCTAATAGGAGGCGGTGCGAGGGGCGTGGGAGGATAGAGGCTGCCTTGGGAAGAGTGAGGCTCGGAGCGACGAGACAGCGCATCCTGTGAGGCCGGATCAGAGAATGCGCAGTCCCGTGTACCAAGTCGCAGACGCACCAGACCTTCCACCGAAGCGATCATCTTCGTTCTCTCCACCAGCGCCAGATCTTCGCCGACGCCCTCCTTAGCGCGCGCGATCCGGCGCCGTGTCGATGCTCGACAGGCGCTTCGCGATGCTGCCTTTGCTGCGTTGGCTCGGACGGGTGGTGAATGGGACGGAGATTCCGGAATCCACGTATTGGGGAGAGATGATCGACGTAATGAGTGTGAAGGTGTAAATTTTGGAAGGATAAGGTAGAGCAGGTAGGTAAAGGATGTCTGAGGCCTTCAGGGGCGATTCCTTCAACACGGGGACTCGACCGAGAATTGAAATTCTTCCTACTTGGTGTAATAGAGAATGAGCGTGATGATCTGGATTCTGTGGGCATATCATGTTCAACAACTGGCTTCTTCAGCGAGGAGCACACGACCAAAGCCCACGCACGAGGTGACGAGCAGACCGGAACCCAGCGTGAGCCCGAGAACGGTGTGCAAGACGTCGTTAGCCCAATCGACGTGGCTTCGCGGCCGGCTAAGCTCGAGCGGGAGCGCGGCCGACAACCCGATGTCGAGGGCCTGTAGGCGGATCCGCGCCGAACTTGTCCTGAAGGCGACTTTAGGCGCACCGTGGAGGAAACAAGCCACAGGGGATCAAGCACTCCGAAGCTGCATTTCAGACCAAATATCAGCTCGGGGGTCCCTTCGTCTCGTCTACACCTTGTCCAGGTTCGGCCGATACATAGGTCGGCGAAAGAGTTGACTTCGACGATTCTCATGGCGGTCCATACTCCCACCGCCTGTCCTCTCCAAGGGTATTGAGAAGGCTCCGACTGTTCAATTCTTGAAGTGCAGGTTTATGCACTGAAGTGAAGACAATCGCAAGCGCGAGAACGACCTGGAGCGAGACCAGCTCCAGTGAACGCGCACACTCTGCGTGCAAGGAACACCTGCGCCATCGCCGCGATGACTACGCCCAGCGATGGGGAGACCGCGTCCTCGGCGCGGGGTCGGAGGAAGTATGGGAAGGACCCGAAGTTGATAATGAAGATCTGCCGACAAACGGACCCCCGTGTAAGCAAGAATCCTTCCCGAGGGCCTCACGCTTGGCGACAGCGTACCTTGTAAATGCAAGAGACACCGACTGCCGTCTGGACAGTGTCCAGCAGGACTGAAATAATGGCCTGGCCATTTAATAGCTGTCAGCCGCATATTCCTTTGATCGTCGTTTCGCCCACGCTCCAGGCCTTGACGAGCCACCCGCCAACGGCGGGCTGCTCAGATACATGTAGGCAACCGAAAAGACCAAGCGGCTGCAACAGAAGAGCATATCCAGAATCTATCTACACCTCTGATACTACAATAAACAAAACTCGCAGCCCAAAAGCAGAGCCGACAAGACCAGAAAGAATGGACCGAGCTGCGTCGCTCCTCACACTCGCTTCAGCGTTGCTAATTCCATCACGGGGAGACCCTAGTGATACGGGAGGAAACATACTACTTTGTCAGGACACAGGTCTGGAAACGAAGGCGCCGACATGGTTGTGATTGTGGAACGAAACGCCGGAGTGCTCCCAAATCAAGACCAGGAACGAGCGCCAGATCGTTGGGCTGAACGCGAGTTCCCCTGGACAGCGAGGCGTATGACGGAGCCGCTTCTTATGTGAATTGGATGGGCGATCTCGCAATGAGAGCTCTTACGCGACGAGAGCCTCCATTCGAGAAGGCAGACGTCCGCCGCCAGGTTGCAGCGCATGGAGCAGTGCTCGCAAGTCCATGAGCTGTAGAGACACAACTATACAAATACAGAAGTAGAATCAATCCAAAGAGAGCGGGTATGTAAGGTCATCTCCATGAATACCGCTGCGACCGTCCTTCTACGCCCGGCTCTGCTTGCTCGTCCCCCTTCCCCCGAAAGTAACAGTCTCCGGATCAAGCCTCGCGTTGGTGCGACCGTGTAGCGGCCGGGAGTTCGCGCTCGCGGCTGTGGGAGCGAAACCTAGGAAGCTGGTCATGCGCCAGCGGGGGCGGTGCCAGCGGTATTGGCGGGTAGCAGCTGATTGAGCTGGGTGTGGACTGGCGTCGGAACGAACAGGTACTGCGAGTGGGCGGGCGAAACCACAGTCAGTGCTCTGCCCGACCCGGGGGAACAATCTCATGATTTCGTACTGTGTCCAAACCACCGTCGCGTTTGTACTGCTCGTCGGGCGCCTGCCAGGGCGTGCGCTCGCCGAACATGGTGGCGCTCCCGCGGCAACCCGTGCGCGCAGAGCTCGCAGTTTTCGGCTCGAGCGGGATGGACGTGCCGGTCTGGGCGTGTCGCTCGGCCATGTGTCGTGGAGAGGTGATGGAAAGAAGGAGGGTCGAGCCATAAATTTTTGGGAGGACGAGGAAGAGCATGTAGGTCCAGGAGGTGTTCGGTCTGCAGGAACGGGGATGGTAAGACTGTCAGCAACTGGGGGCGTCAAGACTGGCTGTCGGCAGGATGCGTGGGGACGTGGTGTAGTAGAGAATCAAGGAGATAAGTTGAACGCTGCAAGATGGTGGGAGTCAGATCGGAGTTTCACCTGCTTAACAGCGAGGACCTTACGCTGTGACCAAGATTCCCGTGGTCGCCGTGATTGTAATGAGAGTGTGCAGCATATCGGTTGTCCACGGCAAGTCGTTCTTGTACCGATGCAGCTCCCATGTCAAGGTGGCGGCGAGGAATACGTCAACGACCTGCCTCACACCATCGTCAAACGCGATCAAGGCTGAGAGGACGGCCGACCGACCGATTACAGCTCACCGAAGAGGATATTAGCCATGTAGGCTCGATCTTGCGTAAGCTGCGCAGCTCCCAGTCAGCATCCAGCGTTTAAGCATCGCCGTCAATGCCTGCCTCACATCGGATCACTGTTCGCATTCAGGTCGAACAAGGAGTCCACCTGCCCGATGCGTATTGCAGTCCAAATGCCAGAGACCTTCCCCCGCATCTCGAGCACGGCTAAGCCATAGTCCCTACGGTACAGCGGTATGCCAGGACGTACGAGTGCGACCAGAATGCCCAACCCAAACCCCGCTTCCAGAACCCGCTTCCCACGATCGACAAACGAGCAGACTCGGCGAGCAAGAAGGCCCTGCGTGAGCGCCGCCACGCACGCTCCAAGCCCGGGCGAGATGCTGTCCTCGCAGCGGGGTCGCAGGAAGAACATGAACGACGCGAAGTTGAGAGGACGAAGATCTGGAGCGCCTCGTCAGACGAGGATCAGACGGTTCCGGGCAGCGTTCGAACCGCGCACTTTGTAGAAGCGGGAGAAATCGACTGCGGTCTGCGCAATGTTGAGCAGGACGACAAGCGTGACCTGCCATAAGCAGCGCGGCAGGGTGTAAGAGCAACCAGCAATGAGCTTGCCAGTCCCCGGATCGCCCACCCGTCTGTCGCGTACTTCCGCATGTAGAAGAAGGCTTGCGCGAGGACGATGCCACTGTGGGCGCAAGATCACGATGAGCTGCACATTCCAAAGGACGGAGGGCTGCCCGACTTGCAGTCCGAACCCTGACCCCAGCGTCCCAAGCAAAACGGAGCGAGCTGCAAGCGACACCATCCTCCTCAGCACCGACTCTCGTATTCAGCTAGAGGACCGCGTACAGCATCCTCGATAGCTGTCGGGCCCGAGCGAGTAACGACAGTGGCGGCGGCGGACATTCAGCAGGTGGCCGAGGATGGACGATAAGGCGACTGGGAGGACCGCATGGAGGTGGAAGATGGCCAAGTTGCTCAGGCTCGCAAGTCGCAATTCGCATCCGGGTTCAGTCAGGCCCTAGGAAGCGGGAAGAAATGCGCCGGCGCGTGCGGCGGGCCATTCGAAGGAGACAGCCCCACACCGTCTCAATTCCGCTACGTCTGCTCGACACGCAAGCAATTCGCACCTTCACTGCGCTGGTGTTTCATTCATGCTGATACTACAAGAATGAGTATCGAGAAGCTTGGAGAAGTCGGAGCAGATCAGATGGTAACTGTAATTCCAGTATGCGCCCAATTGCGAAGGAATGAAAGGAGGTCGTCAAGCAGGCGCTGTGACCGCACACCCCTTTGTGACACAATGTCCCAGACCTGAGACCTTCCCCGGTCCAAATTTTCTTCCGCGGCCAGGAACTGAACTAAATGGAAATTAGTATCTCTCACACACACACACCATTCTCTATCCGTTCGGAAGATCTGTGAAGCACAAGACTGCCACTCGCTGTCAGTAGCTGCATTGCCGTCTGTTATTTCCTCAACTTCGTTTCGCACTGAAATGCCCAATACCGCATCTTTTAAGTTCTCAATCTTTTGCCCTCGTTAATATCACAGTTGAGAAATCTATGCACAAGAATGAGCCCCAGAGGCAGTCAGACCGGGAGGTCGAGCAGCGCAAATGCCAGCTGGCCAGTGCCATGGCCACTTGCAGGCTGCAGTGCAGGCTGTTGTCTGTGATTTTCTCACCCGTGGTTCCTACTAAAATTTTCAATGCTGGATATAAATCAATCGGACGGTTTACCACGTTAGTCTACAACAGATAAAGTCACACGTGAATCTGAGCCCCGGAGGGGGGCAGAGTGGCAGGTCGAGCTGCGCTCGCCCACTTTCACGCAATTTTACTCGCTCGTCACCTGCGGCCGCGCTCACTGACAAGTATTCTTCTTAAACGGCTACAATAAGTAATAGAGAAACCATTGAAGGCATTGAGGCAGGACCGCGCCCGAGCGTCTACGCGTATCGACAGCTACAACCAAAATGCACATTCGGCACAAGGTTTTGATAAGCTACGAACTGTTAACGCAACGTAACGGAGCAAAAAGCGTCAATATGTCCGAATGTCCACCAGAGGGAGCCGAAAAAACAACACCGAAAGTGCGACATAAATCACGCAGCAAAGTACGGCAGCACAACACGAGATACAAACAAACAAACGCACAGCCAAACAACAGCAACAGCCCCAGCACCACCCTCTCTATCCCTAGTCCTCCCTCAGCGGCGCATCCGGCACAAGCATATGCACGCCCTGGCCCTGGGCCAGGCCGGGGCTGGCCGCAGACTCTCTCCTCCGTGCGCCCTCCTCCCGCGCCTCGCGCTCCGCGCGCTTGACCTCCGCGAGCGGCACAGGCTTGCGTTTTACGCTCGGGCGGCGCTCGTGGTGGTGTGCGGGGGGCGGGGACGAGGCGGAGAGGTACGGCAGGTGCGAGTGCGAGTGCGACTCATCCGACTCGGCTTTCTCTTCGCCGGGCGTGGTGCTGGACCGAGGGGCGAAGGCGGTAGACGTGGAGGACGTCCCCCGGCGGTTGTGGTGCAGCGGGACGACGGCGGCTGTAGCGAGGGCGGCGAGCGCCGCGCCCGAGTGCATGCGCGAGCGCGTGGGGGGCCCGCCATCGCCGCCGGAGTGGGAGGCGGAGTCCTGCCAGTTTTGCTGTGGTGCGGCCTCGAAATTCAGCATGCAAAGCATGAAACGAAGAAAGAGAGGACTTGGAGAAAGCGCACCATGAACTTATCGTCCGCGAACGCCCCGCGCTGGCGCGCCTGGCGGCGGCGCATCCACAGCGCGAAGAAGCCCACGAGCGCCACAGCTGCCAGACCGCCAATCACGCCACCCGCGATCTTACCCGCGGGCGACGTGCCGCCTCCCCCTCCCGCAGCGGTGCCGGAGTCCGAGGTGGGCGCAGGGGCCGCAGAGGAGGAGGCCGCAGAGGAGGAGGAGAAGGATGTTCGGGCGGGCGCGGAAGAAGAGGAAGAGGAAGGGGTGGCGGAGCGGGTGGAGGAGATGGTGGAAGAAGGACGGGCAGAGGAGGAGGGGGTTGATGCGGTGGATGGGGAGGAAGAGGAGCCTAGGTCGAGTGCGCTCAGGCAGGACAGGGACGTCCCTGAGCGCGCGTCGACGGGGAAAACTGACGTCGCGACGTTCACGAGCTTCTCGTCGCCCGTAGAGAAGAAGCCAAGGGCGTAGCTGTTCTCCCCACACTGTCAGACACCAGAAAAGAGGGTACAGATGAGGAACAAACGCACCTTCCGCCCGGATAAGCCAGCACCCGATTCCAAGTATACCTCCCATCCACAATGGGCACAGTCGTGCTAATCGTCTCGAGGACGTCCTCGCCCGAGAACCCCTCAGGCTGCTGGATATTCCTATTTGTGATATACAATGTCTGTTCCACCCCACACCCCACCCCACCCCGCTATCAGCACACGCTGTCTCATCTTATTTGGTCTCGAGGGTGAGTGGGGCACACCATGAGCACGTCCGAGTCGGACGGCCCGCTGTACGTCCACTCGAACGTCTCTGACGCGCAGGCGGTCCATGAGTCGGGCGTGGTGGCGCGGACGGTGATGGACTGGGCGAGGGCGGCGGGGGAGGATAAGACGAGGAGGGGGAGGAGCAGGCGGCGCGTGGGCGTGGGTCGCATGGTGGGTAGTGGGCACTGTGCGGTGCGCGATGGGGAGGTGAGCGAACGGGAAGGAGAGAACAGAAGGAGATTGCATGGAAAGTGAATAATCTCCACCGTCCTGCCCCTTCATGATGTCGCGGACGGCGGAGTGTCCAGCCTGAACCCACCCCGTTCAAGAAGCCCAGCGCCGCCTCCCACAGACACAGCCCCGTCCTCCTCTCCTCCGCTCAATCGCCTCAATTTCAACAACCCAAGACTCACAATGTTCGAGCCTCTCCCACAAGCTCTACGATCAATTCCAAGAAACTCAGGTCGCGGTTCCCGCACAGAGAGTACGGGGCGCGGGCGGATGTACTGAGCAGCAGCAGGCAGCGGTCAGCCCCTTCCCCTTGCCCTTCCCGCACAGCGACTCACCTCCTTGTTCTAACGCCTTACGTTTACGTAGGCCCGACGCCCTCCCAAATCCGATGATGAAAATCAGAGAGGAATTATGCTAGTCTACCCCTCGAATCACCCCGTTAAGGACCCGCAACATCGCCTTCGCTCCCCGAAACCGAAACGCGTCAGAAAGGCCTCACATGCCAAAACTTGCTACTGCCTCTTCCCCTCTTCCTCTCAGGATATCGCCGGGTATCGTGGTTGGGTATGGGTGGAACAAGCGAGAATGGAGGATGGGAATGCGAGATGGAGCGATGGGCACATGCAAGTGTGGAAACTGGCCCGACTGGTCAATCGCTGCTTGAGCAAGGTTCGACGTTCGGGGGTGCCTGCCAGCTGCCAACCGTAACTGGGCGCCATGACACGCTGTTCAATCACAACTTCCCGTGCACCAAGTCGCACTTCCGTAACGCTGATGGACGAGTGTGCCAGACTGCAGAACATCCGTACTTCAACAGTCTGAGGTAAACCAGCGACCGCGCGAACCATGATCCAGCTGAAAGAGCATGCCCGAGCATAGCGACGCGCAATTAAGTGTGGTGTTCTAGACACAAGCGAGTGCAATACATGGATATGAGGCCACAACGTCAAAGGGACAAACGAAGAATGAACAGATCAACTGTGAAAAATGCGCGGAGAGAAGAAAGCGAAGCAAAGCGAAGCAAAGCGAGTGAAAGTCCTGTCCGCGCGTGCGTGTGTGCGTGTGTGGTGCATGCGATAAGAGAGTGGGGATGAGAGAAGGGGAAGAGGTGGGGAAGAGAAGCGAGAGGGGGAGAAGGACAGGGGAGCAAAGTGTTTACTTGAGCTTGAGCTCCGTGTTGAACACGACATCCCAGAACTTGCTCGTCACGCCGTAGCCGAGGTCGAACTGCGTTTTCACGCAAATCAGTCCCGAGACGAGGTGGGCTGGGAGAAAGGGGGGGGGAGGAAGGGAAAGGAGAAGGGGGAGAGACGCACATTCTTGTAGTGGTGCGCGAGGTGGTACGCCTTCTGCTCGCGCACGTACGCGGGCAAGCGCGTGTGGTGCAGCGCGTAGTGCATCACGTCGTAGAGGACGTCTGGGAGCGAGCGACGACGTGTAAGCGTGAATTGTTCATTAAAGAGAGCCGGGGGTGAAAGCGCAGGAGAGGGAGAGGGAGAAGGGCCGCACAGAACGCAAAGGCACCGGAGATGATGCCGTTTGCCATCGCTTTGGGGAAGAGGACGTGCGCGAGCGTGGTGAAGGGGTATTGGAGGAGGGTGAAGAGGAGGGGGGGCATGACGAGGCGGAGGCTGCAGAGAGGGTTGCTTCAGTGTTCGAAGTTCCGGAGTCCAAATTCGGAAAGAGGAAAAACGCACCGGTCCATAGGGAGGTAGTGGTGGATGCCGTGGAGCAAGAAGTGGAGGAGGAGCGCGACGGGGCGGTCGGGGAGGTAGTAGTCGAGATGGAAGAGGAAGCGGTGCATGCCGTACTCGAGCAGCGTCCAGATAATGTTGCCGAGCACAAAGTTGGCGCCCGTCAGCGCGAGCGCCGTCCCCGACGGGTAACCGTGCACCGCTTGGAACTGAGAGACGGACAGCCGGAAGAGGTACGCTGTGATGGGCAGCCAGACGAGCGGCACCATGTACCAGGATGTGCGGGTGAAGATCTGTGGAGGATCCGGCCATTAAAATTAGATATGAGAACAAAGGAAAAGAGATATGGGAGACGAACCTCGAGGTACCAAGGCCCGAAGAGCCTCGCGGACTCCTTGAGGTGCCGCGGCTGGTGCACCTGCTCGAGGTAGAAGTTCTTGGAAAAGTTGGCCTCCCACATCTGGGGGACGAGCGGCTTGGACAGGTCGAGGAACTGCGACTTTTGATAGTCGGCGTGCGGGTCAGAGTCCTCCGGGTGGAAGTCGTCCGTCGCTTCCCAGTCTGTCCAATACCCACAGTATCAGTATCGCTTTAAACAGAGCGGAGGAGGAGGCAGGGGGTGGGAGGGGTGAAAGGGGGAGTAGGCAGAGAAAGCGGAGGAGGGGAGAGGGAGGACAGTGGGAGAGGGAGGACAGCGGGAACGAGGAAGACCAACGTACTCTCATTGATCGTCCGCGCCCCGTTCTCCACCCGGCCCACAACAAACTCGTCCAGCATCGCCCACGCCGAGTCCGAGTGCTCGTGCCCGCCCGCCTCAGGCCCCCGGGCGCGCATCGCCTCGTCGACATCCTTGCCTGCATACTGCAGGATCAGGTCGTCCCCTCCAGGATGGTCCGCGAGGAAGCTCGTCTGCCCGCGCCCCTCTCCAGGTCAACATCCCGGGTACAAGAAGGAGGTGGTGGGAAGGGGAAGGAGAGTGGGAGAACGCACCACATCGTAGATCTTCCCCCCGTTCGCGGTGATCC
>JTLS01000910.1:0-12434 GCA_000826855.1 Basidioascus undulatus | reverse complement strand
CAGGTCGAACGCCACGCCGTGCGTGATGCCGAGGCCATGCTGGATCTCCACAGCCGTTGCCGGGAAGGTGTTGTTCGGTGTCGAGGTTGAACTTGAACTGCGCCGCGCGCTGCGCGGAGATGGCGGATTGGAGCTCCGGGGCGGGGATGTCTTCGGGGGTGGGGGGGGGGGGGGGGGTGGGTGCCAAAACGGGGGTGTCGATCGGGGATGGGGAAGATTCGACGGTCTCGGACGCGATGGCGGAGGCGCTGGAAGAAAAGGAAGAGGAGAAGGAAGAGGACGAGGGGGCGAAGACGGACGAGGCCGAGGAAGACGCATTGGCGAGGACGGAAGACGCCGAGGGGGCGGCAGACGCCGCGGCGGAAGAGACGTAAGACGTGGCGGATGCGAGGGAGGATGAGAGCGTGGAGGCCTTCTCGGCGACGGCGGAGGAAGCGGACGAGTAGGAGGACGAGAGCGTCGCGGTCACGCCGGAAGACGCTGCCGAAGCGGTGGAAGCGGCGGACGCGGCGGACGTGATTGACGCCGCTGTGTCAGAGCCCTAATCATCGCAACAAGAACCATGTCAGACATCGATCAGAGATTAGAGACTGAAGGGCAGCGCACCTTGTTCCGCTGCGACGCGACCCACTCCGCGACCTTCTCCACAACGGGGTCGATGTACGCCGTCTTGGCCGCGCCCAGCCCGTTGCTAACGACGCTCAGGTCGCCAAACTTCTCCTTCCCTCCCAGTTCTTCCCACTTGACCTGCAGCCACTCCAGCGCGTGAACCAGCAGCACGCGGAAGTGCGCCCACGCCTCAGCAGCGTACTGCCCGCCATGCGCGCGGATGTACTCCGCGTACCGGGGTCCGTCGACCTTCGCGCGTGCCCACGCGCGCTTAGCCTGGAGCTGGGCGGCAGCGCTCGCGCGCCTCACGTGCGGGCGCGCGAGCGCCCACGCCTTCCGCGAGGCGAGCGTCGCCTCGTGGCGAACGACGCCGGCGAGGCGGTTGCCTATCTGGGAGGCCTGGCGGACGACCGGGTGCGATACGAGGGGGAGGTAGTACTTCTCGTACGCTGCATCTGTGTGGGCGCGCAGGGCGCGTACATGCGGCGTCGTGGCGCGGACGGCCTGCTGGCGGTAGTGCTCGAGCGTGGGGCGGACGTTGCGATGGTAGATCCTGCGGGACTGGATCGCTGCGTGGCGCGCGTGGGGCTTCACGGCCGCCGCGGCGCGCGAGGTGTAGGGCTCCACGACGGCGCAGTACGGCTCCACGTAGGCCCAGGTCTGGCGGACGTACGGCTCTGCGCGTGCGCGCGCGTGCGCGATGTGCGGCGCCAGGCGCGGGGAGAGGTGTTCGATGAGCGCGTTGTAGTTAGTGCAGGCTGCGGTAGAGTCGGGCGAGGCTGGGCGGTGGCAGAGGAGCGCGCAGAGGAGGAGGTAGTAGATCGCGAGGCGGGTGAGGGCGCCGAGGAGCGGCCCGAGGCGGAGGGAGAAGCGCGAGGTGCGCGAGGGCCCCGGGACGGGCGCGAGCGTGGTGGTTGGCGAGGCGGGAGAAGACGCGCGGATGGGCGCGGAGATGGTGGGGGACTTGGTGGACGGGGAAGACGGGGAAGACGCTGGCGCCGGGGCGGGGGAGGAAGGCTTGGAGGACTTTGAAGAAGACGATGCTAGCGAGGGGGTCTTGGTGCGCTCCTGTGGATCGCGATGCAGGTGGTTGAACAACGCGTTCCCAGCAGCTCAAACACCGTCAGGCGGAGGAACGCACCTCGAAGACGACCTTCTCAGGAAGGGCGGCCTTCTCCCCGTCAGCCTTGGGCGCGGGGCTTTTCCGCCCGGCACTGCCGTTGGTGTTATTGGCGTTGACGTTGGTGTTGGGCAGCTTGCAGGCAGAATGGAGGATGGAAGCGACCTGGTGCTCGTCCCTGGGTTCGAGGTGGTTCAGGTCCTGCCGCGAGGACTGGCGGCGCGTCGTTGGCGGCATGTTTGTGCGTGTTTAAGGCGCTGGGAAAGGTTCTACGTGAAGAATGGAAACAAGTTGTTGGATCGAAGGAGCCTGGGATGGAGAACACGGGCGGATGAGACGGACTCACGGTATGAGATGGTACAAAGCCGGAGTGCGAAGAGCGCACGCGCTCGAGGGCAGCCTGGAGTGCGATGGCGTTGCTCAGGGAAGACCGAGTGATGGCGTGGCGCTGTCGGTGTCTTCTGGATCCCTGACTGCGCCCGCTTGAGGATGCGAGGAGAAGGGGAGGAGTGGGCTGTGATACCGGAGCGATGGGTGCCGGCGAGGGAGAGTTGGGCAAAAGGAAATGAAGTCACTGCTTTCGACGGAGCAAGCAGCGCGCTAGTAGGCTCTTGTGAGAATTCACGGGGGCTTTCTAATGCGCGTTGTAGAGGATGCATCAGAAAAAACAAACGCTCAGTGCTCGTGCAGGATTAGCTTGACAGCATGAGTTTCTGTGCCAGATGTCTCCCTGTATGCTGTGAGCCAGGAAAACGAGAATCTCGAGACGGGACTGGTTCATGAGAACCAGCGAGCAAGCGAAAGAAAAAATCAATGCGCGTCTGTGGCTCGAGCCATCATCAAACGCCCTCGCGTCTTGCGCGTCTCTGCCTGAATCAGATTCAACCTCGCCGATCTCCTTCATAGACTACCTCCTCCTCCTCGCGTCTACCACTGACCCATCGCCGTCTGGGCGGCTCTTGCTCTTCTCCTCGCCGCCGCCCAGCCGCCCACGATGGACAGTCTCCAATACATCAACCAGCAGTGGAAACCTCACCACCCTCCCACCTCGCCGCCTCAGCCAAAGCGCGCCATCTTCCGCTCCCAATCCAACTTGCAGTCCTTCTCTGCCTCCGCCTCCAAATCCCAATCCCAACCGACCCCCTCCTCCCCCACCGGCTCTATCTCCAACACCACCCCCGCCAAAGACTACTGCGCCGCAACGTGCCGGCTCAAAAAGCCCAAGCACAGCGACCCTCCCCCCGCACCCACCGTGCCCCCCGGGCGGAAACAGCGAACACAAGCGTACGTTGATGTAGACGAGGACGACCAGAGCGTCCCCTCGCCGTTACCCAAGGACAGCTTCTTCGACCTCGCGGATAGGGACAAATCCCGGTGGGACAGTGACGATGGGGAGTGCATCGGCGTGCGCGTTACCAAACGCGCAGCGCGTAACACCCCCCCTCCGCCTCCGCCGAGCAGCAGCACTAAGCGCGCCCGACGCCGATCATCCCCCTCCCCGTCCCCGTCCCCATACCGCTCCTCCCGCGAACGACATTCCTCCCCGCGCAAGCGCCAACGCGTCCGCGCAGACTCGCTCGAACCCCCGCCGCCGCTGCGCGATAAGGGCAAGGGCAAAGCGCATGCCGTGCCGGTCCCAGGCTCGGACGAGGACTCGGACGAGGAGGTGGAGACGGGGATGCGGGAGGGGGAGAACGAGGAAGCGCTCAGGAAGCGCATGGCAGCTGAGCGCCGGAAGCGCGAGCGCGAGCAGCGGAGGCGGAGAGATGAGCGGGAGAAGGAGCGGGGTGGGAAAGACCGGAGGGAGAGCGTGGATGAGCTGGACTTGATAGGACGGTGCGCCCTTTCTTCATCTGGTTCTTCCCCGACTCGGAAGCCTGACTGCTCTGCATGCCCGAAGGCCATCGACAAGCACCGACCCCTCCCGACACAAACTCGCGCCCACAATCGTCTCGCGCCCCATGAACGCTCCTAAACCCGGCCCGTCGACCTCTCCCTTCTTCCCAGCCCCAACGAAAACCAAGGACGCCGAAGCGTCCCGACCCTCTGCTTCCTCGGCTTCTCGAACAGCTGCCGACAAGGCTGCGAAGAAGCAGGAGCGCGCCGAAGCGAAGGAGAAGGAGCGGAAGAAGGAGAAGGAGCGGGAGAAGGAGAAGGAGAAGGGGAAGGGGAAGAAGAAGAAGAAGAAGCAGCTCGAGTCGGGTTCCGCGCCTGCTTCGTCGTCGGAGTCGGGCGAGAAGTCCAAAACCACCGCGGCGTCGAAGGCGATCTTTACGGCCATCCTCGACGAGCATGTCGGCCGGGTCCCAGCACTGTACGTGGACTATGTCTTTCTTCCTCTGCCCTTCTACTCCACTCACTGCACGGCTTCATCGCTCACGCACTGTTGTGGACAGACGACAGGCCAAAGACAAACACCCTGCAAGCCCCACCATCCCCTCTCGCTCCTCGGCGGCCGACTCTGGCTCCGGTTCCGACTCCGACGACGCCCTGCCCATCATGCGGCCCCGCCCCGCCGGCGCAGCGCCCACAGCGCCCGCAGCGCCTACTCCCAAGCGCCGACCGCTGCGCTCTCCGCCGGACAGCCCGCAGGTGCGCAAGGCGCGCGAGGCGCTCAAGGCCAAGCCCGTGCGGATGGCGACGCCGCCTTCGTCGGACGAGCAGACGCCAAAGCCGCAGAAGCGGGCGGAGAAGAAGCAGAAGGCGGGAAAGCGGCAGTCGTCGCTGTTTGATCATTTTGCGTTCGTGCTTTCCTCGTCTTCGCTTCACGCGAGTAGCTGACGGGTTGTATTTCGCGCGACAGATACAAGACGCCGCCTGCCCCCGCGCTGCCGCGGCCGTCGTACGCGGCGGAGGAAGCGACCAAGCCGCCGCTACCACGGTTCGAGAAGCACAAGCTCTGCCCCGTCTGCGACGTCCGTCTGCCCTCCTTCCTCTCTCCGCACCTCTCCGCGCTCCTCAGCGACTTCAGGCGGACCGCGACGCCCGACCCGCGCCCGGGGAACAAGCACGGCATGCGCGGGCACTGCCTCGCGGAGCAGGAGCTCTGCAAGGCGCACGAGGTTGACGCCGAGGTCATACCCGACGCGCTCGCGCGCGGGTACCCGCGCGAGGTCGACTGGGACTTGCTCGCGACCAGGGTCGAGTCGCTCAGGGAACCCCTGTGGGAGGAGGTCGTGATGGATAAGGGGAGGAGGGAGGAGAGCAGGTTCTGGAGGAAGGCGAGGGACGAGGTGGATCGGATTGGGGGGAGACGCGCGGCGGGCGTGGGCGCGCAGATGGAGAGCTTCGAGGACGAACAGCCCGGGTAGTGCGTCGCCGTCAGCGCCCTTGCCCGAATTCTAAGGGCTAACGCTGACCCCACTGCACCTCCAGCTACGGCGAAACGGGCACCCTCGTCCTAACCTTCACGCTCACGCGCCTCTTCCCGCTCCCGCCCTCCGCGCACACGACGCTCACCCCCGCGCTCACGCACCCGCTCGCGCCACACGACTTCCTCCGCCGCGTGCTCGTGCCCGAAGCGGCGCTGCGGCTGATCGCTGCGGACCGCGGGGGGCTCTCCCTGGACGAGGCGGAGGAGGTGCGCGCGCACTCGCGCGTGTACGGGAACGCCATGTTCGGGAGCGAGCGGGAGCTGTGGACGCCGCCCATGCTTGGGCTCCCCGCCGTCGAGGTGGAGAGCCCCGTGAAGCCTGCGACGCAGGTGGTCGTCCTCGTTTCGCCTGAGCAGAAAACCCCGAAGCGAGGAGAAGGACGCACGATCGACATCGTCGACGACGACTCCCCCGTGTCCTCGCTTTCGCGTCGACCGGCCCACCCGCCCGCATCCCCCTCCGTGTCATCTTCTACATCTAAACAAATCGACCTCACCTCCTCGCCCGCGGCGGACCGCCCGCCCCCTTCCGCTCAGCCCGCCCGCCCACGCCCACGTCCGCGCCCGCGCCCTCGCGCAGCAGCAACCGCAGCGGCAGCAACAGCCGCGGCGGCGGCGTGGAGCTCGCAGCCCGTCCTGACGCTCCCCTCGTCCTCGTCGGTCGCATTGTCCCGCGCGCCCACGCCCACTCGGACACGCACAACATACGACGTGGGCTCGTCTGAGAATGAGGGTGGGCGAGCCACGCCCCGGCCTGCGCCCCGGGAGGGGAAGAAGGACAAGAAGGACAAGGAGAAGGAGGACAAGCGCCCGCGCAAGAAGGGAGAGCGGTCCGGGTTCTCCTCGTGCGTTCCGCCCTCCCCCTATCCCCACTTCCTTGCGTGCCACTCTGACAATTCTTCTCCCATTCAGCTCCCAACACAGCACCGACGCCGACCCCGATTCCATACCCATGCAGTGGGAGACGCGCCTCGGCCCCGGCGCGAACGCGGAGCGCGAGGGCCTCAAGGAGCCGGTGACGGATGTCGAGTATGACGGGATGGAGGGCGTCGATATGGAGATGTTTGATCATGTCGCCTCGAGCGATTATTAGCGGGAGGGGCGGAGGGAGGCCGGATTGGAGTTGTGCTTGCTTGGATGCAGTGCTGGGCTGCACGGTCGGCTGTCGGGGTTCCTGTCTGCTTACGTGAGCAGTCATTTCTGCTGTCCTACCCAAAACTGTGCTTCTCGCTTTAGACAATCATTTGTGGAACGTTGAAAGAGCAGCTGCGAGATTGCCGCAGTAAGATTGTCGCAGTGAACACTGGGTCCCGCCTTTCACGAAAGCTGCACAAGAACATGACATTCCTCCAGATCTTTTCCGCAATCTGAGGAGGCTGGAGTGGCACCGCAAACCGCAAGTTCAAGAGCCAAGAGGAAAGCCAAGAGGAAACCCTCCAGTGCAAGCACACATAAGCAAACCGTGCAAAGCGAGGCGCCTTCTGGTCATGTAGAATGTGTCAACCCCCGCCTCGAATCAGGCACGCGTTGCGCGTTTGTCTTGCCTTCTTCCATCCGACGCGCCATCTCCCCTCGGGCTCGATCGACCCACTTCATCGGACCATCACAAATGAGAAGGTCCGAAGTGGGGGGCAGTTCCACATAAGAGTGTCGCCTGCGGATTTCCACGCCGCTGTCAAGTCCGTCCATATCGACGATGGCATCTCTACAAAACCATCGATCGACCGCCTCGCGGCTTTCTTTCCTTCCCTCACCCACGTCGTCGCTGCGTCCTCGTACCCACTCACTTATCTTTCGTTTAATCTTTACCTTCTCACGGCTAGCCCGTCGACTCTCCCTTCGCACCCGTACTCTCGACGAGTACACCCTCTTCACGACGCTGGCCGTCGCACACTCCCTCAACTACTTCATTCGACTCGCTCGACGCGATACTCATTTTCAATTTTCACTACCCCACACCTTCCCTTATTATCCAAATTCCTATTCATTATGGGCAACTCGTCCTCCCGCATCACCCAGGCCGTCCCGCTCGCCATCCTCCTCCTCGTCCTCGCCTTCCACCTCCCCGTCCTCGCCGTACCGGTTCCTGCGCCTGGCGCGCTTGATAGCGTGCGGTCGGTCGACGCCCACCCCCGTGCGCTGGGCGAGGAGACGACCGAGAGGGTCCCGCAAGACCTGCGCATCGTCGGCGGGTACCGGAAGCGCGCAGCCGACAAGCAGGTGCTCGCGCACTACATGTCCGTATTCCTTTGCTTCATTATGATCAGCCGGTGTATCTGTATCCTGACATGAGGATTTGATCTCAGCGTCGGCAACACCTACCCTTACGACGACTCGCTCTACTCGGAGGGCTGGAACGCGGACCTCAAGCTCGCTTCGTCTGCGGGAATGTGCGTCCGTTCTCACTACCTCCTCACCCGAAACCGGCTCTGGTCTTATCCATGACCCCTCTGCAGTAATGCCTTCGCGCTCAACTTCGCCACGGATGGGTGGCAGGCCTACCGCGTCGCCTCTGCGTACTACACGTCGATGTCGACCTCCTCTCCGACCAAGGTCTTCCTCTCGTTCAACATGGAGTCCTGGCCGTGCACGACGGCGGCCAACCTCGACCCGATCGTCAAGTTCGTCAAGGACTACTCGGGCCACCCGGCGCAGTTCAAGAAGGACGACAAGTCGGTCGTCAGCACCTGGGGCGGCGCGCAGTGCACGTTCGGTCAAGGAAGCGCGTCCGCCGGGTGGCAGCTCTTCCGGAACAGACTCAGCGCGCAGGGTGTGCAGGTACGTCTTATCCTCGTCTTGACCCTAGGAGCCTGGGAGCGAAACTGATGGGGCATCGTCGGACGCAGATCTACTTCATCCCCGGAATGACGCCCTCCCAGGCCTCTTCCCTCCCCGTCGATGGCGTATACGACTACTACGCGGCTTGGCCGACCTCGAGCGCCGCGCTGGGCGCCAACGATGCCTCAACGATCTCTTCCCTCGGGAGCAAGTCGTGGGTGCCCGGCGTCAGCCTCTGGCGCTTCGCGCACTACTCACCGAGCACGTACAACAAGAACCTCGTCGCGGACATGGACAACCACGCCTACGTCAACCGCTGGGAGGCGCTCGTCGCCGAGCGCAGCAAGCTCGAGATGGTCAACATCGTGACATGGAACGGCAAGCCTTGTCTTTACGTTCCCTGCAATTGACCAGGTTCTTCGCTGACTCTCAATCGTATGCAGACTACGGCGAGAGTAGCTACGCTGGCGCGATAGCTGGAGCACAGCCCAACTCCCAGGCATGGACTACGGGGAAGCCGCACACCGGTGAGCACCGCTTCTTCCCTACTCACCACGCGACGAATGCTGACTGTTATCGCATTCTTCCGTCCCAGCTTTGCTCGACTTGACTGCGTACTACGTCAAGGCGTTCCAGACCGGCACGTACCCGTCTATCACCGCCGACAAGGTCTGGGTCTACTCCATCTCCCAGCCCGCCGGCTCGACTGCGTCCGGGGACAGCGTTGGTAGACCCACCGGTTATGACGCGGTATGTCCTGTAGTCCTCATATTAACTCATCCTTTTACCACTCTTTTTATCCCGACTTACCTGACCGCAGATCGAGAACAAGTTCTGGGTCGAGGTGCACACGACCGCGGCGGCGACTGCGATCCTCTCCTCCTCGGCCGGCTCGCACCAGTTCAGCGTCTCTGCCGGCGTTAGCAAGCTCGAGTTCCCGCTAGCTGCAGGCAAGATCCGCATCCAGCTCGTGCGCAACTCGCAGATCATCCTCGACTACCAGCCGAGCGATTTCACGTACACTACCAACCCAACTGCGTACAACCTGAACGTCTGGGCCGGAGTCGCTGGTACGTTCTTCGCTCGCTGTCAGTCAGAAGTGGGAGAGTTCATTGGATTGGCTTTATATGCTCCAGGTTCACTTGCGACGCCCGTGCCCACTTCTCTTGCCTCGACTTCGTCGACGTCTACTATGTCTATTTCGAGCTCCACCTCGACCTCGCTAGTTACGACGACGCTCGTCCCGACGACAACAACCAGCACCTCGAGCACCTCTAGCACCTCAAGCACTCTTACGAGCACGGCGAGCACGTCTACGTCCACCACGTGCTTAGTTTTTTGCTCGTCATGCCCCCTTGCCATTCCCATTTGTTGAGCAAAACCGTGGTCCGCTTTCGTAAAACCAGTTCCGCGTCCTCCTCAACCTCGTCCACCTCCTCTACCTCGTCTACTTCGACAACCTCGACAACCTCGACAACCTCGACTACCTCGACTACCTCGACTACCTCGACTACCTCGACTACCCCGACTACCTCGTCCACCTCGTCCACCTCCTCCATCTCCACGTCTACTACGACCAGTGCTACGACGACGTCGACCACGGCCGTCCCTGCGCCGACGGCAGACTCGAGCAAGACAGTCTTCGTGCACCACATGGTTGGCAACGTGCGCCGCTCCCCATTCATTGCCCCTCTTGTTCTGGACGCTCGCTGGAATGTTTTTCTTCTCGGCAGACCTACCCGTACCAGCTGAGCGACTGGCAGAGGGACATCCAGATGGCGCAAGCCGCGGGCATCACCGGCTTCGCGCTTAACGTCGGCAACGATAACTGGGGCTTCGACCGCGTTCGCGACGCCTACAAGGCTGCGGAGGCTGTTGGCTTCAAGCTGTGCGTGCTGTCGAGGAACCGCTCAACGCATCCGCGAGCACTGACTTCATAACGATACCGTGTGCAGCTTCATCTCGCTCGACATGACCAGCTTGCCGTGCAGCGCGGCGTGGCACGCCAACCTCGTCCGGCAATACGTGACCGAGTTCGCAAGCTCGTCCGCGCAGTACTACAAGAACGGCAAGGTCTTCCTGTCGACGTTCTCGGTATGCTTCGATACCTTTCCCGCATCAAGCTGACGGTGTCTGGCTCACAACATCTCTTGCTTCAGGGTGAATACTGCACGTTCGGTCGGGGCAATGTCCAGGCCGGCTGGCAATCGCAGGTCAAGGATCAGCTCGCGAACGCGGGTCGCCCGGTTAGTCATTCGGTTCTAGGAAGTTATGCCAGCCTTCTAACCTTTATTGATCGACAGATTCACTTCGTCCCCGCGTTCTTCATCGACCCGCAGACTTTCGGCAACTACCTCGTCGCGGACGGCCAGTTCAACTGGAACTCCGCGTGGCCCAGTGAGTTTTCCTCCGCAACGTTGGCTGCTGTAAGACTTGTCGTGCTGACTAGCCCTTTGCGCCGCAACAGTGAGCGACGCCAGCATCACGACGGCTTTGGACCAGACGTACATCAGTAATCTTGGCTCGAAACAGTACATGCCCAACGTGTCGCCACACTTCTACACGGTTCGTCCTTTACCACGTAGACCGACTCAACCTTCGTTTCCGTCGCGCTAATGCCTCTTTTCCGCTTTGCAGTATGTTCCGATTAGATTACAATGGCATTGAACACTAGGAAGACCTCGACTAACTGTTTCTTCTAGTCACTACTCTCCGTCGACGTACAACAAGAACTGGATCTACAACACGGAGTCCGTTCGCTCTGTTCTCCTTCGCGCAGTTCGTACTGATGTGTTATTGCAGTAACTGGACCTACCTCACGCGCTGGGAGCAGTTGATCGCGATGCGGAACCAGTTCACTGAGGTGGAGCTCTCTACGTGGAACGGCACGTTGCTTTCTTGCACTTCGCGTCGTCTCGCAACTAAGCAAGTATTCCGTTGTTGTAGACTATGGCGAGAGCCACTACATCGGCCCCATTGCTGGCGCGCAGCCCAACAGCCAGGGATGGGTCGACGGGTTCCCGCACCTTGGTACGCCAGATGCCGCATGTCTACGCCGAACGCTGCATGGCTGACAAAATCCACCGTTTCGTACAGGCTGGCTCGACCTCACGTCCTACTACATCCAGTGGTACCGTACTGGTTCGCAGCCCGTCATTGCGCAGGACAAGATCTACATGTGGGCTCGTCCTCACCCGAAGGACGCCAACGCGTCGGGTGACGGGGTTGACAAGCCCAGAGACTACAACTGGGTACGGCCGCTTTATGTTTGCCATACATCTACAGGGCCATGTCTGACCCCATTTTTGCCCTCAGCTGGAAGACAAACTCTGGGCGGTCGTGCTCGCCAAGCAGACGGGTAGCGTAACGATCTGGAGCGGCAGCACGAGCCAGACGTTCCCCGTCTCCGCCGGCGTCAACAAGCTCTCTCTGCCACTCGCTGCGGGCGGCATGGGCGCGACGCTCACGCGCAACGGCAACACCGTGCTCCAGCACACCGCCGAGGGCTTCACGTACACGCGCAACCCCGTGCTGTACAACTAGTGCGTGCACGCTTAGGCCGTAAATCGGAAGTCATCAATCGGACGCTAACTTTTCTTACTGCAGCAACGCCCACGTCTCGTACAGCGTCGCGGCTTGATGTCGCGTTCTCCTTTTCGTTGCCTGCCGGATACCCCTTCTTCTCTTCTTCGCACTTTTTTGACTTTTCTTTCGCGCTCGAGTCATTAACTCGGCTCCTTTTGTATGTTTGCTATACATGATCCGTAAACTTATAGCGTATAGACAAGCACATCGGCTTCCTTTTGGAGAGTGATGCCTTCAGAGACGGGTGCATGTTGATTCAGCACCGGCGTTCGCTTGCGTGTTTTGGATCGCTTGCACTCATAGAGCGGTCGGCACTAGCAACGTATACAACAGGTCGACGTTTGCAGCAGGGAGACGGGACGGTAGAAATGAGGCGACCTGGCTCGAAGTTGCAGTCTGCGAGCCGACATATCAACAAAGGAAAGCAAGCGGGGAGATGGGAGATGGTGGTGGAGAAATGGCTCGAATCCGAGGGAAAACGGGGAGAAATGGCCCCCTGCGTGCTGACAAATCGCTTCCCAATCTCGACTCAACCTCAACCTCACCCAAGCGCGACTGCGCCACCAACCACGACCGTCTTCCTGCTTCCTCAACGCACTGACCATACCCTCGAGCAACCCCCCCCTCTCGCGTTTCTCTGCCCCACAATGTCGAAGCACCACCCCGGTGCGTTGCGCGCAGCTCAAGCCCACCATTCCCGAGAGACCTGCAGGCTGATGCCGGATTTGCTTGGACGTGGATAGACCTCATCATGTGCCGCCGCCAGACGGGCATCGCCATCGGGCGCATGTGCGAGAAGTGCGATGGGAAGTGTCCCGTGTGCGACTCTTACGTCCGTCCCGAGACGCTCGTGAGGATATGTGACGAGTGCAACTTCGGAAGTGCGTCCATCTTCTCCCCCCCTCCGCCGCTGCTTTGAATTGACCTTCGTTAACTCTTATTCCTTCGCTGTGATCAGCCTACGGCGGC
>JTLS01000909.1:0-12436 GCA_000826855.1 Basidioascus undulatus | reverse complement strand
GGGGCTGGGGGGTGGGAAGCATGTGAAAGAGGGGACGGGGGGACGTACAGCCATCTGTTTGAGGAGATTGGGGAGGGCCGGAGGTGGGTGCTGGATGGGAGACGTTGATAAGGTGGTATTGTATGAGCGATGCAATGCGAGGTGGTACAAGATGGTCGGTACGGGTCGTTGGGGGTCGTCTGCAATCCAGGCGAAAGGGAAGGGAGATTAGCGTTGAGAAGCTGGGCGAACGGACCATCAGCTCAGATACGCACAAGCGAGGGTCGTGGTCGTGCTATCGAATGCAAGCTAGCGAGCGTTGGCAGAGTCGGCGAACTTGAGCTCAGCGTTCGAGGGGTCGTGAAGAGAAGAAGAGAGATTGAGTTGAGGAACCGCAGTGCGGGAGGGGCCAGCAGCGTTGAAGAGGAAGCTGGGCCCTATGTGGAGCGGAGGAAAGGGGAGAGGGGAGGGCGCGGCCGCTGATGATGGCAGCAGAGCTTTCGAGCTGGACCGACAACGAGGACTCCGTGTGCGCAGTGAGGCCGATCGGCTCGCTCGCGGCTCGCGTGGCCGGGTATGATTCGGACTGGCAGGGGTAGTGTGCGGGAAAACAGGGGTCACTCCGGATGGGACGCAAGGCGGCTGCGGCTGCGCGGCTGGAGGATCGCAAAATGAAAGGCCGGTTCCCTTGGATCTCTGAGGGAAGAAAAGAGGGAGAGGAGAGGAGGTGTGCGAGCGGAGGAAGAAAGAGCATGGACGGTCGGTCGACTGAGCGAGCGAGCTCGGGGCGGCGGGTCAGCACGGCATTGGTAATGAGCGCCGGAAAGCGGAAGTGAAAAAGAGGTCAACAACGCGCAGGTTGTGCCTGGCGGCGGTAACGGCAGCAGTCTCGCGGATGCAGGATGCAGGGCAAGCCACCGCCGAGGGGGGTCAGTCGGTCTGCGCAATGCCTCGATGAGCAGAGCACTTTGCGGAAATGAGCGCGAGAATTGAGGGGTTAATGAGAACGTGAATTGGACATGCGGATGAATGGGTGAGCGGCAGGGCCGAGGTCAGGCACGATGATCTGCAAGATAATGGGGTGAATGAGGGGCAAGTACAGAGATGCGAGAAGAGGAGCAGGAAGGTTGCAGACGGTCGTCTGACATGTCAGCTGTCGGTCGGGAGATGTGAACTCGATCTCGCTTCAACTTGCGCACCATCCTAACTCGCAACATCTGTCGTTTTCGTTGCAATAAGTACCCTTCGAAAAGCTGTTACATGTATCGAGATCATTCGCCGTTCCGTCTCCCCGGATTAAACTTTCAGACCCGATGCGAGGATCCAAGATGCGACGTCATGAACGAAGCAGAAGCCGGGTTCCGCCGGCCCCGAGCCCCCGACAACGCCGTCGTCCTCCCTCGCGACTTCTCTCAACACTCACACCTCACCATCTTCCACCGCCTGAACACGCTCCTCACCACCCTTCACCCACGCCGCACCATCCACACATCAGCAACAATGGCGCGCCAGTACTTCGTCGGTGGTGCGTAGCTCTGCCGCCTCGTCTTTGGCAGGGCGTTTTGTGCGGTGCTGAGACAGAGGGGTGTGGTGGTGGTGGATGACAGGCAACTTCAAGATGAACGGCACGCTCAAGAGCCTGCTTGAGATTGTCGACAACCTCAAGAAGAACGAGCTCGACTCCAACGCCCGTATGTCCTCCCTCTCCCACTCCCACAGATGCCACGTCTCCTCTCCCTTGGACGCCCGAGCTCAAGCCTGTTCTGTTCCCCCTGTCCGCAGAGGTCGTCATCGCTGCGCCCGCGATCTATCTCGCCGAGCTCTCCAAGATCGTCCCCAAGCAGGTCGAGGTCTCTGCCCAGAACGTCTACTCCAAGAACTCGGGCGCGTTCACTGGCGAGATCGCGTGCGTCCCTTCGTCCCTTCCTCCCCTGCCTCCCTTCACCCCTTCCTGCCTTCCTCCTCCCTCCCCTCCTTACTCCCCTTCCCCTCGCTTCTTCACGAACTTACCTGCGTTTTGCGTGATGGCAGCCCCGTCCAGCTCAAGGACATCAACGTGCACTGGACGCTGACGGGCCACTCTGAGCGGCGCACGCTCTTCCGCGAGAACGACGAGGACGTCGCCGCGCGCACGCAGGGCGCGCTCAACGAGGGCATCAGCGTCATCCTCTGCGTCGGCGAGACGCTCGAGGAGCGCGAGAAGGGCGTCACCAAGGACGTCGTCAACCGCCAGCTCGAAGCCGTCAAGAAGACTGTGGGTGACGACTGGAGGTGGGTCGCCGGTTCCCTTCCCTTCTCATCCGCTCTCTCCCTCTCCTCAAGGCAATGTGTGCTAACCAAAGCTGGTGTTCGATGAGCAGCAAGATCGTGATCGCGTACGAGCCTGTCTGGGCGATCGGCACGGGCAAGGTGGCGACGCCCGCGCAGGCGCAGGACGCGCACGCCGACATCCGCGCCTGGCTCAAGTCTGCCCTCTCCGACAAGGCCGCCGACGAGACCCGCGTCATCTACGGCGGCTCTGTCACGCACACCAACGCTGAGGAGCTCGGTAAGTCGACTTTCCCCCACTCCCTACCCCTTTCCCTGTTTGTCTCCCCTTCACGCCTCCCGCCCTGGTTTGATACGGTTCACTGACTTGAGAATGGCACACGCAGCGGCCCAGCCGGACATCGACGGCTTCCTCGTCGGTACATCCCCCCTCCCTTTCTCTGCTCATCTCCCATTCACCATCTCACTGTCCGCTTCTCCCCTTGTTGCGAACCAGGCGGTGCTTCCCTCAAGCCCGAGTTCGTGCAGATCATCAACGCGCGCAAGAACATCGCCGCGCGCAAGTAAATGGAAAAGGAGGAGGTGGAGGTTTAATGATAAGAATAATGAACGCATAGATCGCTGGCCCGCCCGGCACAGTGGGGTTCGGGCGAATACCGGAGGCATGTTGTGCTAGTGCGGACGTAGGGTGGTAGCTAAGACGACTGGCTCGCCTGAATCAGCTTAATCCGACTTGTACTACGCGAATGCAAGTCACAGAAAGTGCTACCAACAGGCAGCTGCCATATGTATCACGCACAATACCCCGTTCTCCAGCGTCACCCTCGTCCATCATAACGCTATCAACCGCCTTGTACGACACCCGGCGGGCCCACACAGCTCGTCGTGCGTTACAGAACAGCGTATCATGACATAGACGTTGCAGAGACTTGAACACATACAAACACAAAGAAAGCTGACGATCACGCTTTCCCCTTCCCTACGCATCCTTCTTCTCTCTCTTACCCATCCTTCTCTCTCCCCGGGAGCGCGTTTACGAGCGCGACTTGATGCTCGGCTCGTCTTTGGGGTACTTGACGTCCTGGTCGGCGCGCACGGCCTCCTCGCTCGGCGTCTCGGGCCCGCTGCGGCCGGTCTTGCTGAGGGGCTGGTCGCGTCCACAAAATGGCATCAGCTTCCGCCTTCGAAGAGAAGGGACCGATGGATCGAGGGGTCGAAGGGATCGAGGCGGTTGAGGGTCGAGCGGTCGAGGAGTAAGAGTCATGGGTCGAGGGAAGAGGGAGACGCAGTCGAGTACTGGTAGCGCCCGTCGCGGCGTTGCTGGGTCGAAGCGGCGACGTGCCGGATGGGCCCCGAGTGCGGCTCGGACGGGTTGGTGTTCAGGCGTTCGCCTCCCATCGCAGAGCGGGAGATGCCGAGGGGAGGACGGGAAGACGGGCCGGGGCTGCCAGCGCCCGTCAGGCCCCCGCCGAGTGCTGCCTCGCCCTCGCGCAGGCGCGGAGCGGTGGGGTAAAGGTCGTTGGAAGCGTCAGGGCGCGCGGTCGCAGGCGTGCTGAGCGGCGACTCGAGCAGCGAGCCAGGCGCGACGCTCGTTGAGGGCGCCTGCTTGTGCGAAGAATAGTCGCTGCCGGCGGTGGCGTATGAGCTGTACCCCCCACCCAGCCCCGACGGCTGGTGGTCCTCCGTTCTGCTACTCGCAGCCCTGGCACCGGCGGGACCGCCGCCGGCGCCGCCAGCGCCGCTGTTGCCCGCCCACGACCCGTTGCTGGAGGAGTAGGGCCATGGGTGAGGCTGCGGCGGCTGGTACCCTGTGTACGGCCCGAACGAGGGCGGGTACGTTTGGGAGGGGGGCGAGTCGTAGGCGCTCGAAGAGAAGGGAAGAGAGGAAGCAGACGAGGGAGGAAGAGCGGGCGGCGCGTTGCTGCCGCCGACCTGGGGCTCATAGAAAGCGGGGCCGCTGCTGCGATGGAGAGGGTTGTTCGGCGAGGAGACCGCTGAAGTTGTGCCCTCGCCGGCGATGGATGGGGGTGTGAACGCAGGAGGGGAGCCGCCCTGGGAGGAGGAGGGAGGAGGAGGCGAGGGCGTTGGACCGTGGAGGGAGGTCGGCATTCCTGTTTACAAGCAGCACGCGGAACCGAGGGACGGAAGTAGTGGAAGTTTGGATGGAGAGAGCGGAGCGGCAAGGACGGTCAGCTCAAGGTCCGTATAAGGGCCGCAAAGGAGGGATGAAGACCGAGAAAGCGGACAGGACCGCTGGGGCTCGCATGTTTTTCCATGATGCAGCTCGACACAGCGCAAATGGAAGGACAGGAATAAGTAAACAACTGGACTTGCCTACAAGGATGAAATGCGAGTGTAGAATGAGTTGTATGTGAGGCTTGTCGACGCTGTTTACCGCAACGGACCGCTGGCGGTGTGCGGAAGCGGGAATGGGGGACGGAGGAGCGGGAGGAGGACGGTGGTGGCGGTCGAAGTGGAAAGCGGGGCTTGTTGACTGCCCAAGGCGGTGCTCGGTGTTGTTGCTCGTGCTCGATGTGAGGAACGCCGGTAAACGGAACGTCGAACGATAGCGCGCGGAGGTTACAAAAACGACAGCGGCACGTCCACAAACCCACAAACAGATGACGGAATGCCCGCTGGCCGAGGGGGGAATACGAGCGAGGTGGTGAAGCCGAACGCTGCGCCGGAGCAGCTGATGAGTAGACGATCCTCTGACCGTCAGGAACTACCGCTGGGCGGGACGCGACCGGGTTCCTCGCCGTTCTAATGAACGCCGCTGCTGAGGATAATGAATGGGAAAGGGGAAAAGGGAAGGGTGGGCGCAGGGCCTCGAACGAGCGAAAATGCGAGCCAAGGAGACACGGCCAATCGCGCGACTGCTCGGTAAGCGGAAACTCGGATAAGCGCAACGAGAGGGGTGGGTTAGCAGGGCAAAGAAAATGGAAGAATCGAGGACAACACTGATCTGCAAGCAGCGCACAAGCGTCCCAAGAGCGTTCAAGTCAGTGCACGCTGTGGCCCACCTTCCCCACGTGTAGGTTTGACGTTGACAGTCGCCAGCGCACCCTGCCGCTGTTTTTCCGGGTCCCTCCATCACCCAGCAGAGCAAGAGTTCGACATCGACATCGAGCGGTAGATGAGGAGAAGCAGGCGCTAAAAGGGGGCCGAAACCGCGCAAGTGCGCCACACTGCGTGCAGGACAGTGGGGTCGACGCGATTCAGCAGGGGTATTCCAGGAGGCGCGACCTGTGCGTCGACCTGGCACTGACAAAGCTGGCGGTTGCAAAAATTATTACCTCAGAGATTGCCTCTATTCGTCTCCCCCAAAGATAAAGCAGCCATCACGCTGTGGACGCGCTGTGGTAAAGAATACTGCCATAAAAATACATGAAATGCGTGCGTTGGAACCAACAAGTTTCGGGTACGTGGTACCGCGTGCGTGGTACGTTCCTGGCGAGTTTTGGGGTCTACCATGCCTCGCATGCGAAAACAACGTGGGAGGATCCAGAAAGAACCAGAGTACCTGTCAACGTCTCACAACGTCACAACGTCTTCTCTTCACTCCTCCAGCTTGCTATCCTCATCGTGGCCGCCCACACCCTTCAGATTGACTTAGACGTCCTCAAGCGGCTCATTTTTCAGGGCCCGCCGAACTTGCTTGGAGGTCACAGACGAAGTTGTGGGTACAAGGTTTGAAAGGAGCCCAAAGCAGGCTGCAAGGAGTACATGACGAGCGGAGGTCATTCTCGACTCCCTGTCCAAGCTGCGAGCCGCTAGATATCCACGTATTTTTCATAGACTGGGAGCGGACAGAAAGGAGTCGATCATCTCATGATCATGAAAGTGAGCCGCTAGATATCCACGTATTTTCCATAGACTGGGAGCGGACAGAAAGGAGTCGATCATCTCATGATCATGAAAGGTTTTCAGGGTCCCGCAGCGGCTTCGTGGCAGCCTGGTTGACGCCTCTCAAGACTTCCGCTTGCGCAATAGATACCCGTGCTCCCTGAAAGGCGCCTCATTGGCTCCCACGATTGGGTAAATAATGGACTGCGGGATACCACAAACGACTGGCTATACTCGGCGCAGGCAGCTTTGCTGTTTGCACTCGGTCGTCGCTGTGGGGATGAAAGAACTTCAAGGGAAACGGCCGCTACGTCAAAGGTTGAAGACAGACGAAATTATTGAGATCTCCTGAATCTATTCTCCAATTCGGGCTTTGTTCCTGTCCACAAACTCCCCCGCCGGAAGCGATATGGCGAAATTGGGCCGCAGAGGGAAGCCGCACCACACCGTCTGCTGGGATGCAGGGACGGATGGCGAGCTGGGCACATGGCCGCGGCGCACCTTCTTCGCGCTGCTGGGATGCTGGGACGGATGGCGAGCTGGGTATTGGCCGCGGCGCACCTTCTTCTTCGCCATTGGCTCAGGCGTCAACAAGCCAGACAGTCCTGTGGACTCCACAGTTCTTCCCAGTGCTGCCATACATTCTCGACTGAGTCAGTAGTCAATATCTACTTTGCAACCCTGAAAGCCAGGAGCCAAAACTGCACCTTTCGGGTTCTGCTCAGCGACGAGCACAAGTACGTCGAGCAACTTGACAAAGCGGACCATTTTGCATGTTATTGAGACGAAAAGCACCGAATCCGTAGATGACCGGGGCCTATGAAGTGCCGGTTCAGGGTGTGGTCGGGGTTTCGATGCACAACGGACTGGCTGCAGCGCCGCAGGCAGCGCAACGGTCGGAACAACAAAGAACAACTACTGCCAGCATACCGAGCAAAAAACATCCCAAGTGTGAACAACATCCAAACTGTTTGATCTACGACACACGCCCATGCCAGCTACTTGCGTGAGGGACGCTTAGGTGAGAAATGTTGCGCTGCAGCGTTTCTGGAGGAGTTGCAAACAGGCGGTGAGATGCCGGCACAGCGAAAGATCAAACTCGAGAGACTACCGCCCCTATACGCTGTGCTTTGCCTAAGTGGAGCGGGTGGCAAGAGCTCTCACCCATGGAATATTGTGCGCTGCTCGGCAGGTTTCATGCAAGCTTGGGGAAAAAAAAAAAGCGCCATGTGAGGTTCTCAGTCGCAGAACCTGCCGAACTCGATGTACAACCCAGGTTTCGTCTGACGAGCTCATTGAAACCAAGGAAGAAAAGACATTCTTAATAACTGTCAATCTTCCAGACCCAACAGATATGCGCAGGCACAAGAATGCATCGACAGCGTGACGTCTCCAACGTGCAAAAGGCTCGCTTGCCCCCGCCGCCGCTTCCACTTCTTTAAGCTCCATCTTGATACCCATCTATTTCTTGGTAAAGGCCAGAAAGATTTCCTTCTTCGTCTCTCTTTAATCTGTGCTTCAGCCCTGACCCGTCGATCCCAAGGAACTGCAAAGTCGACAGCGCGACTGCAAAAGCGTGTATCACCGCTTGGTGGCGCTGTTGAGCTACGCAGTCCTTCTCAATTTTTTGGAACACGAGGGGGAGTTGCAGTATACCGAGTCCCACGCAACTTCTAGAGTGAGCGAGCGGAGATGAAGCAACGGCGCAAGGCATCGACGTATTGTGACTGAAAGCGGTTAAGTCCAAGTATCCAGGGGTATTGAGTCTGGTCTACCCACAAGAGTAACCTCTTCATTGGTCCGAGACGTGGAAAGGTTGTTGAGCAAGTCGCGGTCTCCAAGGAGCAGGCAGGCCGCCGTAAGTTGACTGAGCGCACGAGGTGTGAGAGCGTCCTCGATGCGCAGGGTGAGCTGAACGAGCGGGACGTGGGCAGTGACGGCAGAGACCTTCTGAAGCTCCGAAATCGGAAGTCACCGATGCACTGTGTCCTGAGTGCGCCGAGTGCCGAGCAGTGCTCACCGGCAGTATCACCTTGGAGGGAGCAAATGAGCAGAGCACGGTGACTTCACAAAGTTGCGCGAACGCGAAGTGCTTTGGTAGGCAAGGGAGCACTCGAAAAATTACACCGTCACTGTACTCTTTGATCTTCAGCTTAGAAATGGTCGACAAGCCTGGAAGCAGAGCGAGAATAGTGTCGAGGGATCGGTTGGGGCCCGATGAAGTTGTGACCCAGTTGCACGGGCGCAGTCTGGGAAAATGGAGGCCTATAAATATTCTCGGATCTTCGTTCCCCTTAGAGGTACCTATACGAAGAGAGCGCAGATTGTCGGCGGCGCGAACGAGCAGACGGCATGCGATAGGGCGCTCCTCGTCACCTTGCGGGTCCAGCTGAACGTGGGTGACGTTCTCGTGCAGATCGACAAGAGCCGCCTGAAGGGTGGAGGATAAGAGATGGTGACCCAGTAAGATCCCCCTAGGATGACCACACTGTGTCCGTTTAATACGGGTCAGCCTATCCACCATGCGGCCCCCCACGCGAGCGGTGCATCATTTACCAAACATAGACAGCCAACTCAGGCCTTTGCTAAGACAATGTACCATGCCTTCATCCAGCCAAGATATATCTCGTAAAACATGTGCGGCAAGGCGATGGAGCGAGTGCGACGGTCGACGCAGGAGAAAGCGACGATGTCGCAGTTGTCATGGACGTTGCCCAACTCGAGGCAGATCTGCGAAATGATCTCTGTGGGCAAGTAATTCGACATCATTTCTGTGAGAGAATAGAATTATAGTTCGTGAGCGTTTGCTCTGGGTGGGCGACATGAACCGGAAGGCGAGAGAGATGATGGTGGGTCAAGCTCAAGAACGGGGGTCAGTTGAAACGCCTTGCCGTCACGTCCGCTCCACCGTTCCACCCGAAGCCGCTGTCTCCAGAATTTAAGTCATCGTAATATCCGTTTCATTTTTATACCTCAAGCCAAAGCTTCTAGATACACGAGCCGGTGGAAACTCGATGCGGTAGAGGCCATTGAAACAAGCTGTCTGAACAGCCGCTTGAAAGTCAGCGCCTGTAGTTGGAATGTAAAATAAGATAGCCAACGTAAATAACCTTTCATAATTTTTACGACTTCCCAGTATTATCCTTGATGCTTGTTTCAGGTTTACGCTGCGCCAAGGTACCCATAGTGTTGTGAGCCTCATTGACTGGGCGTCCTTCATGAAGGTGATGGAAAAGGAACCATTATGGTTTAGCACCGTGGAGAAGATTTGAATAGCCTACTTTTTAACCCAAAGGTGCAACTGCCCACCGCTATCCCAGGGCGAGTGCTGGGCGGCGTCTGCGGGTGGGTAACAGGTGGGCTAGGGCCGGAGTGTACCTTCAACGCAGTTGGAGCTCCGGCAACGGTAGGAAGCCCCCATAAGTCACCCTCAACGACGCCGTGTTTGACCATGAAGTCCAGCGGGAACTTGGCCACCTTCCTCCTCTTCCACACGGTGTTCCAGAGTCCGTTGAAGATGCGAAGGGGCAGCCGCTCCGCGACCGGGTCCCTGCGTGGGAGGAGCCTCACGGCTGCCTGTTTAAACATGACGTGCCACTCGTAGCTGGTGCGGTGGAGTCCCAGCGCGGTGTCAACTACCGTCCACTCGAAGAGGAAGGGCTGGAAGCCCGCGAGGTTCCAATCTATGATGGAGACTACCGCACCGTCCTTGACCATGACATTTCTGGGCTCTATGTCATTGTGGCAGAGGACGTACGGGATGCTCACCGATGGTGGCGGACAGTGCCTCGCTGGCAAGGGTGGCTAGGGGTTCCGATTCCTCGGAATAGCAGGCAGCAAGCGCATGGAGCCACGCGGCGATGGATGCATACTCACTATACCCCCCGTCGCGCGCCACGAGGGCCTCCACAGTCTGGGCGTCACCGGGGAGCAACTTGTCGCTCACTATCGTGTGGAGCTTGGCCAAAAGATCCACGATCTGCGTCACGTACCCCTCCCTGGCCTTGGGGCTGAGGTCTTCCCAGACGTCCTCCAAGGTGCTCCCCTCGATGAACTCAGTGACTAACGCTTCAAATGGCTCCCCAGCGTCCACCCAACTGCGGCGGGCCACGAAGCGCGGAACGGGCACAACCGACGCGGCCCTCTGTGCCATGGCGACGCCATTGTCATCCGCCCAGGTCTTTCCCTTGACCACCTTCAGGAAGTACGTCTCACCCTGCTGCGTGCAAACTTTAGGCGCCCAACCTGCCGATGTTTCGTCGATGACCTGCGTAGTGGCCCGTGCGCCGGGGAAGAGGTCGACCAAGAGCCACGCGGGCGGTGTCGTACGAGGGCCGTCGGCGCCGTTCCGGGCTCGCTCACTCTTGGCCTCAAGCTCCAGCACGGCGGACTCGTAGATGCTGGCGGCCTCTGGGGTGAGGTCGCAAGTGGGAATGAACGGGTAGACGAGAGCTTTCGTCTACCGTTCTACAGCTCGCCTTGGCTAGGACTGGTGTTGCCATGACTGTACTATGTCTTATTTAATGTAAAAGCTATTTGTAACCGATTGGCTTTCCCTAGAGCAGTGGTGTAAGAGGTACCGCCGGCGGTAAGCTGCCAGCCTTGGCACTCTGGGCATGGCATCTGAGCATCAGTCGCGGGCAGCTCGGTATCGACTCACTGCGTTACGTTTTGATAATTACGTATGTCCGCAGGCTGTGCTTCTTTTGAGAGCATCCCACGGACTTCGCATATGCGGTTGGGTAAGCGGATGTGAAACGGAGTCCTTTACCTGCTCCGCCTCTTGCCTTGACGTTGGCGCAGCTCACCGACCATAACAAGCAGGAGGCGGACAGCGCAAGAGAACATCATGCAAAACCACACTCGGTATCCATGAAAGTCCTAAACTTGTTCGGATCAAACGCCGGGAATGCACGCATTCCATCATCTCGAAAGTTGCGCAGGACGCCGGAAAGCGATCTGAGTGCCACCATACCCGAATTAGCTGGGATCATGGTGAGCTGGTGTGGGAGGTCTGAGCACGCACGAAACGGTCGCGACGTGGCAGTAGTCCCGGAAGGACAGCGCCTCGGCCAGCTCGGCTTGGTGATTGTCTGCGAGCGTGTCGTTGACGACGACGACGAGCGCGCGCGGCGGCTGCAGGCGCAGGGATTCGAGGATCGAGCCTGAGCCTTTGAAGTCCAGAAAGGCACAATGAAGCGAGAACGGATGGATCGAATGAGGGGCAGCGCGAACGAGAACGTTGTCAGTCAGAGGCAAGTCGCTTCATCCAAGGACGAGCGCACCCGCATGCGAGATGATCAGATCAGCGCGCTCCATCTCCTCCCTTAGTCCATGCTTGAACGGCCACGCCTCCACCTTGAGCCTTCCATCGCTCAAAGTCGAAGCGTCAATGTCCGCCTGCACCCAAGGGCTGTTGCCGTGCTGGACGACGAGGCGCGTGAAGCCGCGCTCGATGAGCGGAGGGATGAGCGATGGTACGGATGTGATGAGCGTGTCAAAGCGGGTTGAGCCGACTGTGAGGAAGGCCGTCTTTGGTTTGGGCATAGAGAGAGTGGTTGATGGGAGGACGGCAAGGAACGAAGGCAAGGAACGAAATGACGCCGCGCGCGCTGAACTCGAGCGCGTCTGCAGGCTCGCCGGTTGACCTGCAACCACTCCCATCTCAATATCTAGCATTTACTCGCCATGCTCGTCGGCGACTACGGCTCGGACAACAGCGACTCGGAGCCAGAGACCACGCCTGTGGCACCGGCGCCTGCTCCTAAACCAGCAGCGCCCGCACCTCCGTCGACCAAGTCCGGTCTTCTCTCCTCTCTCCCTCCTCCCAAGTCCGGCGGCGCTGGCGCCTCAGGGCTCTCCCTCCCCCCGCCATCCAAGAAGAAGCACAACGGCCCCGTGCGCATCACGATCGACGCGCCGTCCAAGCGCTCTGCTACCCCGGCAGACGCGGTCGAGGACGACGCGCCGGCGCTGAAGAAGCTCAAGACGGAGGGCGGTGGCGGCGGGATGTCCGCGCTGCTGGGCATGCTTCCTGCGCCGAAGCGGAGCTCGGGCATCGTGCTCCCCGCGCCCAAGGCGAAGCAGACTGAGAAGCTGTCCGTGGTGGACTCGTTTGGGTTCGGGAAAGAGGAGATGGACGCGGTCAGGGAGGCGGGCGCGTCGGCGTCGGCGACGGGACTCGTCCCGCCTTCGGTGGGGAACAAGGCCGCTGCTGGAGGGGCGAAGGGGAAGGGGAAGGCGCAGGCTGCGCCCGCGATGGACTTCTTCTCGCTCGGTAAGTCTCTCTGTCTCTACTGAAAGCTACCGACGACGCTGACCGGGAGGCTGGGCAATTCCCATC
>JTLS01000091.1:0-32487 GCA_000826855.1 Basidioascus undulatus | reverse complement strand
CAAATCTCCCTTGAAACATGGCACAGCGAAACCAGTGTGTACAAGTCAGATGTGTAAGCGCGAGGGTGAGGCCGCGTAGTCAACTCGTCGATGATGTGCTTCAGAACGTCGAGCGGGAGCTCTAGGAGCGTGAGCCGCGAGAAAGTGCAGCATTGATTCTGGAGGGTTTTGAAAGCTTCGAAGGAGGATTTGGAGAGGCTGAGGCTGATATAATACGTGGTGGTTAGGATCTCGTAGCTGATGAGCTGATGGGAGGTATTGGTGTGGCAAGGTGTGGTGGCAAGAATCAAGAATTAACAAGCAGCGAAGGAAGAAGCGAACTCAGCCCAGCCGGAGCGCAACATGAGCTGACCCCGACCAGGCACCCCAAGAACCAAGAACCTATCCTACATGTACCTCACGTCCTCACCATTCCGCAATCAGTGCATCAGTTGGCCTCAGGCCTCAGAGGCGAGTCAGAGCGGCCTGCAGGGTGAAAGATCCGCGACTCGAAATGGCTGCGAGTGCAGCTAGCCTCACTCCCTCCCACCGGGCCAAGGCACGGCTTTCACAAGCCAAAGCCATGTTGGGACCGCAGGAGAGGCATTTGAAAAAAACCATGAAGTTGTTTCCAATACAGCATGACAAATCATGTACAGTCCTGCGGAAATGTTCTCAGTGGTACAACTTCGAAACGTGGTCCATGGTCGCACAGTCGGACGGTTCCACACCGACGCTGCGCAGCCAACTCCTTCCCCCACGCTGCCCTAACGGCGTCCCGGCCGTGATCCTCACATTCATTTTCCGCTAATCCGCCTCAAGCTAGCGTGCTCGGGGCGGAATCACCAAAGCATTGCCATACCATACCAGAACAGTCCGAGCCTCTCCGCTCCACAGCTTTACCTCTGACCCACTCCCATTCTGAACCCAAGAGCCAAGCACCCCGCGCGCAGTCCGCGCATCCCCCCCTACGATGTCCAAGCTCCAAAATCATGGCAAGACCAGCTCCTACCCGCCCACCGCATCCCTGCATTAGCGAACACCCGTTTCACTTCCACCTCTTCAAACGCGACCAAACGCACCTCATCCAGCACCCACTCATCCGCCTTCCTCAACTCCTCCAGTCGCCCTTTCATCCCGCTCCCCGAATCCCATCTCACTTTCTCCCTCTTCGCCCCTAACTCCCCCCTCCCCTTCCCCTTCGCCCCGCGGGGGCGCTTCGGGGGCGAGCTTCCCTCGTCCTCCTCCTCCCACGAGGTGTCAGCCCCCGCACGGCGAGAGCGGGAGGGTGCGGCGCGCTTGGGAGGGCTGGTGGAGGAGCGGGAAGGCCGACGCTGACGTCGACGACGAGGGAGGAGCGCAGCGAGGTCGTCCGCTGCGAGGGGGGATTCGTGCACGGGGTCGGGGGGTTTCGTTTTCCCCTTTCCCTTCCCTTCCCCGCCCGCCTTCCCCCTATTGCGCCGGGAAGGCTTCGGCGTCTCCTCCTCCTCTTCCCTCTCCTCCGCCGCGGCCGCGGCGGCTGCTCGGGGTGAAGGCAGCGAAGACGAGGACGCGCTCTCCCGCGATGCGGGAAGCGGATGCCGAGGAGGTGTAGGAGCAGGTGCGGGTGCGGGTGGGCGTGCAGCTGCGAGTTCGCGCGCTGCTTGGATCCGCCGCTCGGCGAGCGCGAAGCCGAAGGGGTCGTCGTCGTCTGCATTTTCTGCGGGTGGCGGAGCGCGAGCGGGGGTAGGTGTAGGAGACCTAGGTCTGGACACCCGAACGGGCTGCACGCCGGGTGCACCCCTGTACACCTCCACGTAGCTCAGCTCCGAATCCGAGTTCTCCCCTGCCTCCTCCTCCTCCTGCGCTAGCACATTCTCCTTTCCCGTCCTCACCCCGAGCCCGAGGCTGGGCGGCGTGCTCGGCGGGAGGGCCGAAGACGACCTCTCGCTCCTGGTGTTGGAAGAGCGGCCGACGAGCGTGCGCTTGGGCGTCGTTTGGGATTGGGATGTGGGTGGAGCTGGGGGACGGGGGCGTTTGGGCTTGGACGGGGAGGGTGAGGAGGACGGCGAGGAGCGCAGGAGGCGCGGGCGGGTGGCGGCGGGGTGGAGAGGGGGCATCGGGGCGGGGAGCGCAGGGAGACGGTGATGGTGGTGGTGATGGTGGTGGTTGCGGTGTGAGAGTTGCGTGAGGGTGTTGAGCGAAATGAGTGAAAGGAAAGGGGGCGAGCGAACGGCTGAAAGCTGCGATTCAATCTCGAAAGACGTCACGTGTGCTGTTCCCGATAATAGATAACGCATACACCCAAGTCTAGCGTTCGACAACGAATTTGTCTAGTAGATTGATGAAAATGTTGGAATACTGTTTCGCTAGCTTGCGAAAATTTCAATCAAGATTCATGCATGTACCTTGCATAGCTTGTAGCTGAGGCTGTGGGTCATGTCCAAAATTTCAACGCAGCTCAGCTGTTGCGGTCCAGGTGTTCTGCACACGGTTGTTTACGTTTATAAAGCAAAGAAGCAAAGAAGATATCTGTTGGGATGCGTTTTATCCCGCTGAGTTAAAGCAAGACAACGCAAATCATTCAGTCGGGCTGAGGTAGACGACAAACTTGAAGAATGACCGTGTCCGCTTTGCTTTGACGACTCCGTGTATGGAAAGAGTCCGGAAAAAGAGAGCTCTCTCGTGACATGATTTCTTCGGTGAGAGTGAAGCGTTTCCGAGAGATCAGAGGGCGGTTTGCGCATCCTGCTGGAAGGCAAGCAGCACTTCCCTGTCACAAAGCGCAGAAGGTTATGGGAGATGTGGGAGATTGGCAGGAAAGAGCTCGTGTTTCTGTGCTTGCTGTCTTATGGGGTTGACATGGGCCACGCCTTGTGATAGCCTCAATAACGCAGCTTGAAAGTTCCACTCATTCACGAAAGCATGTAATCGCAAGTGGATGTCCAATCGCGAGTGGCCGTCTTTCCGTACTTTGTCGTGCTTCGCCGGCTTCCCATTCTCAAGGATTTTTACCCCATGGACTTCGCTCTTCTGGCACCATGCTCCCCGGCCAAAAAGCTCGTTCTGCGCTCCGAGAGGTACTCTCCATCAGTGCGGCACTCACAGTCCTAATACGCTGCAGTCTACGTCTGACGGTCTGCCATCGCTCGTTCGCATCTCAACTGACTCGGACCAGAAACTCTTCCGTTCACACGGATATCAATCAAAAAGTAGCTTGATCTGGTTTCGATCCAGAGACCTGTGGGTTATGAGCCCACCGCGCTTCCCCTGCGCCATCAAGCTCATATAGGTTTTTCTTTTGTATTCTCCCTGACGCGCCGCCCACTTTTCTAAATTAACTTCACGAAAATATTTCTTGTGCCGTTCAGATTTGGCATCAGGCAGAGCGGTTGCCCTGCAGGCACACTTAAGCAGGTATGGGCAAGTTTGAGGCAACCGTCTGGGAGTGGGAGTACTGGTATTGTCTTGCATTCTTCCATGTCCTTCCAGCTTCCATCGTCCTACACTTACCTTCCTTTAATCTGTACCAAACCGATGTTAACCGCACCAAGTTCCCATGGCTGCGCCCAAAGCCCCGCACTTCGCGAGCTTGTCCACCCTGTCCGCATCCTGCATTTCACAAACTGCAAGTACTGCACATCCGAAAGTTCGCATATTTGACAGAGTCGGAGTTTTCTATTAGCTGAATTTTTGTACCTGGAGTTTGTTATTCACGATAGAGGCTAAACCCCCGAGCTGGGCTGCACAGATTGGAGAGAGCCAAAAGATGTACAAGGACCTGCTGCGGATAGTGGCATGCAGTGGTCACCTCACTGCGTCGTTGTCCATGGTCCCACGACCATGCATTTGTTCTCGATAACAAAGAAAGCTATTTTCACTTCGCCATAAATACTTGCACAACTTCTGTGTACACCCGAGCCATGGCAGCGACCGACAGCGAAGGACGCCGCCACTCTGCCGCCATTCCTGCAGCGTTTCAGTCTGTAACTGTCTGGATTGCAGAATTGGGTCCTGAAATTAGCTTTACACAGCAATCTGACAAGCTCAGCTTCGTGGCGAGGCCAAGTGAACGCTGGAGGCAGACATCGCTATGCCCACCGTCGCAAATGCAATTGCTCAAGCGATACACTTGGGCGACTCACCCATACTAATACTGACATAAGGAGACTGGACAGCGCAGTCCTATTTTCGAAGTACGCTGTGCACACTCTTTTGGATTGAAAGCAAAAGCCGTATACATTTGCTCTGAAAAACTCATGGGCCTATCGGCACCACGGTCCTATCCCGCTGTTAGCTCATCGTGTGTGTGTGTGTGTCTTTTGAGCGAGCAAGAGGGCCTGGACCACCCGTACGACACCCGCCAAGGGCTATCAAGCAACCTACGGGAGGACCCGACAGCCACTATTCCCTGGCCTACACAGCCTGAGCGAGTGGGTTCGGAATTTGGCTAGTAGGCGCCCGTTACCTGCCACACTGTAATACTCATGGGCCTCAAATAGTCCAGAAGAGGGCGATATACCAGAACGGACATGAAGCTGTCGAAGAAGGAGAAATAAGAAGTAAGGCTGGCCAGTGCACTCCTTTGCACTCAGTGCACTCCTTTGCACTCCCCTCGCCCTCCCTCCCCTCGCCCTCCGACGTTCGACATCCCACCTGCTCAGACCGTGCCTGTGCTTCGCACTATCCCAAAGTGTTCCCGTTGCTGGTGCGACACAGCTAGGAGCTACCCCGGAGTATAGACATCGCGGTGCTGCAGTCGCTTCCCTTGCTTCATATAGCAGCTTGTTGAGGATTTGGAGTCCTTTCGCTGACGTTCAGGCAATGTGAAGACTGAATTGACGTCCACTCAGTGGGCTAGTACAAAAAACCTTAGAGTGCCTCCGCAGCTTCAGCCGACTCGTTGGCACTGCACTGCACAGCCGAAGGCTCTGGAGCTCCTTTAGACTCCCTATCCCTTGCCGCCGTCCTTGAGGGCTGCGGCCCTTCACGCTCACTTAGCTTGCAATATTGTCTTTAACTCAGGTCTATTATTGCATAAGCACTTCTGTAGGATGCCACGGTGTAGGCTATTAGCGGGCGCCGATTGCAGATCGCGACTGGTCACGCTCGGCTGAGTCGGCTGAGTAGGCGGCGGACGACCTGGCGATAATTGGGTGAGATGGTCCTGATTGTCTTGCGGAGGGCTAGATTCTTGCATGTTAAGTTTTTGCGCTGTCGACAAGCTGTTGGACCCCGGAATACCGGTTCCTCTATCATGATCCCGCCTGTACCTCCCTCCGGCATCAGGTCCTTAAGCCTTGTTTACTCCGCACGGCCAGTGCCAGAGTAACTAGGTTCTGCCGCCGTCCTGGACCGTCTCCGACCTCTGCTAAATCTATACGGCCCGCTTTCCATCACGTCATGTATCCGAAGATCGAGCGATTACTGAGTCGATCAGGGCAAAGCATGCTGGCACCGCTTCCACACCCTGCGTGCGCAAACTGCAACGCCGTGCTGCATCCTCCTCGCATCTCTGTGGCGCCATGCCGTCCACTACGCCCCATCCCTCTCTCTTCATCTTACCTTCCCACCCACTTCCAGTGGCACTTCCTCTTTCAAAGAGTCCTCGTCTATCTCGAGCGTCCAGGTCTCCACCACGTAGGGCAAACGGCCGACCGTTGCTCTCAACTTTAACGCTGCGGCTTTCGGATCCCGCCTTGCCTTGTGGACATATCTGGCCATCCCAGAGCCGACCCCGACATGCTACTCCTTCGCGCTCTTCTTCTTACCTCGCTCCTCGCTGTGGCGTCCGCGCTCCAGCTGGAGGTCGACCGGCTGCAAACGTGCGGGCAGTCGCGGCTCCGGGCGATAGGTGGTGAGCCGCCGTACCAGTTCGTCGTGGTCTTCGATCCGAACTCTTCGAATGGTGAGCTCTTATAGGGTCTCCAAATAAGTAGGGGCTCACATATTCCCGTCGTTACAGCTCCGATTGTGGTCAATCCAGAGGTGCGAAATGCGGACGCTTTGCAGGCCGGCTGCTGAGGTATGCAGAGGATCTGACGTTGAGAATATCCTTTAGGGTAACTCATCGGAGGTTCTCTGGACCATAAAACGACTCCCAGGAGGGGCCGTTGTAGCAGTGCGCGATACGACAGGGTGGGACAATGGCGTCGTCTCCGGTGAGTCTCCTCGCTTTTTCGGCCAGCGTCCAGGGAAAGGAATAACCCAATCATTTGTACTGTTCAGAACCCAAGGAAATCGCCCAATCCTTCAACACTGACTGCACCAGCAACGAGCGCCCGATCGTGCGTTACTCTTTGCGTAGGCCATGTGTCAAGCCGGGCTCGAGACTGACCGGCGTGTGGGGTTGGGCGCTGGTCGTTGCAGGACTTCACCTTCGAGATTCCGGCACGTACCACCAGAACGGCACACAGATCGCCGAGCCCCAGCTCGCAGTCACGCCTGTTCTACCCTTCGTGCGTGTCCCCGCTGCCCCGTGATCCCTTCGCATGCTCATATTTAGCTCAGTCAACATCCCGATGATCGTGGAGCAGAGATCGCATTCGACGCGGAGGCCAGCATCCCTCCCAGTGGGCTACTTTTGTTCCTTCTTGTAGACGCAATGAGGTTAACCAAGTATCCAGGCCCCTACACCGACGTCGACAACGCGACCGCGCCGTTCCAGTTCCTGGTGCTCCCCGTTCGAGGGCAACCCGCACCTGGCGTTCGGCCGCAATATCACGCAGGAGGAAATCGACACCGGGCCCAAGTGTCTTCGACGTGCTCATACCTGTCCCTGCCGGCTGGCAATATTCGCTTGTCGTTCTCGACGCGGACGGTGGCAGACTGGCGGCTCAACTGTCCTCTTGACCGTCGCAGAGCCCGGCGATGACAGTGAGACGGAGCCAGGCTGCGTCGTCCAGGACATCCTGCTGCAGCAGCTGCTGCCGCTGCGAGAGCGAAGAAGTGAGACTTCTCCTTCCTTTTCGGCGATCAAGATAGCACCCACGGATGTTCTGATCGCCATCTTCTCCCCCGGATCGTCGGGTCTCTCCGGCGGTGCCATCGCCGGCATTGTCGTCGGTGTCGTCGTCGGCCTTCTGGCCATCGCCGCTGCGCTCTTCTTCCTCCTCCGCCAGCGCCGGCGCCGAGCCCGCGGGCCGGGCTGGCTCGGTCACCTGTCGACCTGGACAGCGACATGGTCAACGAGCCGTACGAGCCCACGCCCCTCCGGCCGCCGAGCAGCCCGACGGCCTTCTCGTTCTCAGCGTTATCCGAGGGCCTTCCGCGCGGTGCATACGCGCCCTCGCGCACGAGAGCGGGCGACCCTCAGCACTACGCCCATAGCCCCGGCATGAGCTGCGCCACGGGCTTCCGCCCCATCTCGATGTCTGACGGTGGCGCGACCAGCGCTAGCGGGAAACACCTCTCCGCGAGGAGCGACGAGGGCGCCCCCGTCATCCAGCACGTCGATTCCGACCCGCACAGCCTCGTGCCGATCGAGCTTCCCCCGGCGTACCCGAGGCATCAACCCCAGCGGGGGTTGGAATAATTTGTGTTTCTGGCCTGGGACGATTTACGAACTTGTCATGATTCTTTCCGCCGTTTCACATTTTTGCTTCTGTGGAACATTTTCGTTGTTCGCGTACACTGGCCATTTCTTCCGCATTCTCCGCATCTAATCCTTTCACAGATACCACACCTCTTTCTATTTTCTGTCCTTTCTTTCTGCATAGATCACAGAATAAGCTTCACAGGGTGTTGCTGTCCACGGCGCATGGAGATCATTTTGCCGTTTTTCTGTCTCTGATCGGAAGCCTGTTAAATAGCACAGCGTCTGGTGAATCTACACTGTGGGGGAAAAGTTGCAATGAGGACAACAGCAATAAGGACAAGCTGGCCTCTGGTTATGCGCACAACAGTCCACACTGCGGAGTAGAACAACGATGGCGAGACGGTCTCTCTCAAACAAATTATGGTGCTGTCGAACCAGATGCTCTTGAAACTTTTGAACCACTTCGCTGTATCTCCTTTACATTCACGACGGACACAGAGAGATAAGAGACTGGCAACTTGAAGGCTCTCTCTGTGCATATTTTCACATGGCGTATATCCTCCTCAGCACAGTCATTTCTGTTGCTTTCTAACATGCAATTTAAACAAGGCCTCCCAACAAGAAAACAAGTGACGTCAAACGTCGACCCAGACTGCTGGTACCCCTTGGAACCACGTGCAGTCGGAAGCTTCCCCTTCGCACGACGCGTATGCTTCTTGTCTTCAGAGACGTACCACCATCACCATGAAATCGGCAAAGCGCCCTCGTTTTGCAGTGCTCACGTCCGGGAGTGATGCTCAAGTGAGTGTGAAATACAGGAACCACAAGGCCGGAACTGAGGACGATTTCCACCGCAGGGCATGAACGCCTGCGTTCGCGCGGTCACCAAGTATGCTCTGCATCGGTATGCGGTCGGGAATCGTAGCATCTTACCTGGATTAATAGCCGCTGAGAGCTCTCTCGCAGAGGCTGCGAGGTGTACCTCGTCCGCGACGGTTTCGATGGCCTGCTGCGCGGCGCGGAGCAAAAGGCGAAGGAGGGGACGGAGAACTCGAAGAGCTCGCGGAAGCAGGTGGCTGAGGAGCTTGGGTGTCCGCTGAGCTATGGGGAGACCGATGAGCTCAAGGAGGGAGGCGACGCGCCCGAGATGACGGGCAAATACTTCCTGAGGGCGGGATGGGACGATGTGAACAGGTGGATCGACCAAGTGCGTCTTCTGTTCGATCACGCTACGGTACCGTGTAATCTTACAAAATGAAGTACATCTAGGGAGGCACCCTCCTGGGAACGACGCGCTCCGCGGGGTTCCGCACACGCGAGGGCAGGCTCACCGCTGCGCGGACACTGCTCGCGTACGAGATTGACGTGCTCGTCGTTGTGGGCGGTAACGGGACCATGACGGGCGCCTGGGTTCTTGAGAAAGAATGGGAGGGGCTGGTCAGTAAGTTGCAAGCGGAGCTTTGGTCGAAGCCTCGGGACTGACCCGCAAAAAGCAGAGGAGCTTGGCGAGAAGCCCAGAAAGCTGACTGTGACTGGAGTGGTCGCATCGATCTGTGGGATGTCTCTATAATTCAAACCTAAACATTTGCTGACTGAGTCCGCTGCTGGAAGCCCAGACAACGACACGGCTTTGACCGACCAGACAATCGGCGCTCTGACGGCAGTGCTTCGCATTTGGTTCGTCAAATCCCCTTCAGCTGTACTTGTCTTCCTTTTTTGCTTAGGGCAAAGGCCCATATTTTGGTTCACAGTGAGGCCGTTGACGCCCTCTCCACAACGGCCGGCTCGCACCAGCGCGTTTTCGTCGTCGAGGTTATGGGACTGCACTCGGGCTGGCTGGCATTGCAAGCTGGTATAGCGTAAGCCAATCACCGCAGTTCATTCTCTCTCTGCAATCTCACTAACTGGCTTTCCGACTTTCAGCGCCGGAGCAGACTACCTGTTCATCCCCGAAAGGCCGCCGGCTGCCGCGGACTGGAAGGAGCTCATGTGCGGGAAACTGAAGCAGGTGCGATCTGATTTCGCTTCCAAGCATTCATGAAGGGCGGAACTTAACTTGACAGTTTCGCTATTTTTCCATAGCTGCGCGAGATCGGAAAGCGCCGCACGATCGTCCTCGTCGCCGAAGGCGCCCGGGATGCGCATCTGAAACCGATGTACGGCGGCGCGGTTCCCATTTATATTCATCCTCACCGACTGACCTGGCTCTTACGATGATTAGAAAGTCTGCGGAGGTCGCTGAGCTACTCACCAACCGGCTCGGACTGAATACGCGCATCACCCAGCTTGGCCACGTCCAGCGCGGGGGCAAGCCGTGCGCGTTTGACCGCATGTTGGTACGTTAGCCGAGTACGCCTTGACAGAAAAGGAGCGAGAAGAATGGTACTTACCTGGCTCGGCTGGTGGGCGACAGGCCACCCTGCAAGGCGTACACGCTGTCCAAGCTTCGCTCGACTCGCTCGAGGCGACCGATCCGCAACCCCCGTACATGATTGCCTGGAAGGCGGGGGAGGTTACGAAGGTCCCGCTGGCCAAGGCAGTCAATATTGTCCGTATCTTACATCGACAATCTAGTCAGCAGACTGAGCTCAACCGTAATTCCGAACAGATCAGCCAGATCGAGAAAGCGAACGCCGCGAAGGACTTTGCTGCCATTCGGAGGCTACGCAGCCCCGAGTTCGACGAAGCGCTTGAGACGCTCGAGTATCTCAGCCACTTCGGGGAGGACTGGAGGCTGCCTGAGGCAGAGGTGCGCGCTTGCTTGCTTTCACGGACTGCGTGTCGCTCTCGCTGACCTTGCTGCCTCTTCCAGAGAATGCGCATCGCAGTCGTTCAGTTCGTTTGAATCTTCTCGCTGCCGAAGGCTTTGGGCCGTGTCGTACTGACTCATCTCCCCACAATAAAGCGTCGGTGCTCCCGCGGGCGGTATGAACGCCTTCGTCCGCTCCTTCGCGCGGTTCGCCCTGGCGCGCGGGCACACCCCGCTCGCGATCCACTCTGGAATTCCCGGCCTACTCGCCGACCGCGTCAGCCCGCTCTCATGGCTGCGGGTCGATTTTTGGTCCTCGCGTGGAGGGTGCGACATCGGGACGGACCGGACGCTGCCGAGCGAGGTCGGGCTGGGCGAGGTCGCGATGAAGCTGCAGGAGTGGGGCGTGCAGGGACTGGTCATTGTGGGCGGGTGGGAGGCGTGGGAGGCTGGTAAGCAGATAGTTAAGGGAAGGAAGGACTGGCCTTGGTTCAGAGGCCCGCTCGTCATCGCCCCGGCTACGATCAGCAATAACGTGAGTCCTATTGCCTGGGTTGATGTGGGCAGTACGCTGAACAGGCTTTTGCGCATGTAGGTACCCGGAACGAGTGCTTCGATCGGCAGCGACACGAGGTAGGCAAGCAGGCCCGCTTCCACTATAGCGTTGCTGCTCAACATCTTTTCAACCCCCCGTAGTCTGAATACCCTGGTAGAGTATTGCGACGTGATCCGCCAGAGCGCAAGCGCTTCCAAGTGAGATAATCCTTCTTCATCACCGGCGAAAGGCGAGGCATTGACTGCGAATCTATTTTTCACAGCAACCGTGCGTTCGTTGTCGAAACGCAAGGCGGCCGTTCCGGCTATCTCGCAACTGTCGGCGCTTTGGCTGTACGGTTCTCTTCTAACCAACTCCCGATCGACCTCTACAAGTGACTGATTTCTGTCAAAACTGCATTAATTCGATGTCCACAGTCGTCCGCCTCGATCGTCTACACCCCAGAAGTCGGCATCTCGCTCGACCTGCTCGAGAAGGACTGCGCTTTCCTGCGCAAGCGTTTTGAGCTTGACGCGAAGGGAAAGAACGAGGGTCGGCTGCTCATCCGGTACGCTCTCAGACTATCAATTCTCGCAGGATCGCGGAGCTGAGGCAGGAGCTACACCCGCAGAAACGAAGCCGCCTCTTCCGTCTATACCACCGAGCACGTTACTGCTCTCCTAAACGAATGCGGCGGGGACCTCTTTGACGCCCGGTCTGCGATCCTCGGCCACACGCTCCAAGGCCTCGTCCCCTCCCCGCTCGACCGTACGCGTGCTGCCCGGCTGGCCGTGCGCGCAGTGCGCTTCCTCGAGGAGCACCGCCGCGCTGCGAAGCGCGGTTTAAGCCGGGACCTCATCCCCGTTGGCATTTGGAACGAGAAGGAGGATGAAGAGAAGGGGGCCGCTGTCGCGGGCGTTGAGGGCGAGGAGGTACGCTTCTCGAGCATTGCGGAAGTGCGCGCAAGGGAGGACGTGAGCCTGTTTGTATTGTTTTCAAAGTACGAAGACGCTCTTAGCTGACTAGGAATTGTTCCTCCTGGTCCGCAGAGGAAGAACAGACGGGGTACGGGGAACGCCTGGGAGTCGCTCAGGGGGCTGGTTGAGGTTTTGCAGGGTCGCAGGGCGCTCGCTGGGGGTGGGCATCACGACGAGGGGTGCTGGTGAGAGTTCACCGCACACGCACGAGCACAAACGAGGTCACGATAGTGACGAATTCAAATGTCACTTAGCTTGAACTTATCTCGAATTGGCGATTTGGTTGTTTTACGCTCCCCATCCTCGAGACTTGACCGGCATTTCACACTGTGCGTTAAACCTGAGGCACACCTTCTCGTCTTTCTTTGGGCCTGGACTACTGGAGGCAGAGCCCCGACTTCCCTTTGTAGAAGTCACACGAACGTGGAAAAGGCCGGAGGCCAAATGTCCATGGGGCCGTCACTGAGAAACCAATCTCGCCGTTGCTTGCCAGCGCAGGCGCGTGGTCACGAACCGGGAGATGCCGCTCAGATATTTCCCGCTATGATGAGAAGAAGCGTGGATAGCGACATGAGTGAGGTAAGGCATTGCGAGCAGCGCATCCACCTCGCTCGCAAGTTCGAACCAGCGCAAGGCGTTGAATAGTCTTCAATGCGAGCTGAGAAATCGCGGCAAGATCATGGTACGACATCGAGCATTCTTCCAAAGAGCAAAGGGCCGAGGTTTCCAAGCGGTTCAGACTCCATGTAGAGGCTCCGCAGGTTCTGCATCCACGAAAAAAGATCAGGAGAGGGGGGCGTGCGAAGTGAGAAGCGACTATGTCAGAGTGAGAAGCCGCGAGTTGGTTTCGGCGGTGTTTGCGACCTTGAAAGCTGCTTGCGGTTTGAAAGGGTGATGGACGAGTGGAGCAGGCGCCATGCCAGCGTGTTGAAGGAGCGCGATACGAGGCAGAGGGAAGCCAGGGTGGCGGCATCTCTGGTGTACGCGAGTGGGTGCGAGAGAGCGCCGGCCTCGGCGATGTATGAGCGCGTGATTGTCAGGGAACAGTGGCTGGAGGACCATATTTGAAAATGCTCTACGAGTTTGGGGGTAGAGGGAGATGCTCGGGCAGAAAACGGATTGGTGGCACACAAGAGGGCGGTGGTTCTGCGACGAGACTCGGGGAGCGGACAACGGACAACACGTCACGGTGTGGCCTGCAACGGTGGCGGTGCAATTGGGCCGCACTGGGATTTAAACTGAACTGTGCTTCGAAAGTTTCGTAACCTTTCAGAACTTCTCAACCTGAGCAGGCTACAGCGAGAGCTTTACACCGGGGAAGTTAAGATACTTAGCCGGAAGAGACCCATAAGCAGCAATGCGCGCTAACGCTGGAACGGAAATCAAATCGCAGTTGCGGAGAGGTTATGATGTTGACATAGTGGCCTGACCCATGGAATCTTGAGAAAGAATGCAGCTCCTATGTTTGGCACATTGTGTAAGAGCCAGAGCCACCGGCGGTGCGGCTCGCCCCACATCATCTACACGGTGGCTAGGGTAATGAATGCCAATTGTTTGAAACGAAGATGGGTTGGAGAAGAACATGGCAAGGTAGCACAACTTGCGTGTACCAAGCCTAGTCGGCGTGACATGCTCCGATGTACACGAAGCTCGGGGTTTGGAAAGCCCTGCGGCCCAAAAGCAAAAGTAAAGTCGGACTGGGAAGTGACCGCAGATCCTTGGAATCAGAATCCAATGTACTAACCGTTATACAATTCCAACCTTGTTACAAAATTTCGTAGACAAATGAGAAGCGTATCGAACTTCGAAGCAAACTGCCAAGTGAGTGGCCTAAATATATCTTGACCGGATCAAAGAGAGTCTCATAGAAAGAAAGAAATTACTGAAATGATCTTTCAGGCCGCTCAGTGGCACCTCTTCATATGCCAATTGGTAGGGCAGAGAGAACGGCTGAGCCAGGTTTTTAAAAGCAGGCACAACGGTCCAAACAGGCCAGCCAACCCCTGTAAGCAAGAAATTATAATCTCGGCATCCAAGGGCATACCAAAGGAAAGAAGGAGGTAGGTGCCTCGAAGGCCGCCATACTGCAAGGCCGGAGACTGGGGGGTCATTCCAGTGTGCAGTAGAGAAAGTCGACACATGCTATGCTCACAATGCTACAAAAAAGGGTCCCCTTTCACCCTTGCACTAATTTTCTCCAGAGAAGGCAACTGTGTGAAGCGGAACGTAGATGAGACTACCCTTGGGAAGGCTTGCTGTCTCCGTACAACATACAGCCCTGTAGCTGTGTCTGAAAGCAGCTGGCGTGGCACTATCGAGGCCTTTAATGGAGTTTCGGCAGCCAAGAGGAGGAGGGCTACCTTTAGAAAACTTGTAGTGCATGTAGTCTTCTTTAGTTGCTTAGCATTGCCGTCCCATTGCTCTCGATCTGCCCCGTGCGTGCAGGTGCCTGGCAGTCGTGATCCTTGTCGGTGATCAAAGTGTTTGATTGTTTGAAAAAGCTTTTGGATCACCTAGCATACTTTCCCTAGAGATGTAAACAACCCCAATGAAAAGAATGGTCTGCACTGAATGACTCTACATAAAGCTTGTATGGAAAGTTTTTTATAGGATCTTGGAAGTCATAACACTGATACCACGCCACGGGATGCCCAGTCATGGGCGTGATGAAGAAGTTCCCAGTTTTCAGACGAGTAGAGATGTCGGTTCGTGCACGTCAACGAAGCGGTTGACATGTTGCCATGGTTCAGATTCACAGGCTGCGATTGCGTAAAAATGGGTATAGTTTGGTCAAACAGACCAGAAAACAGTTACAGAGGTCCTACTTCGTAATGGGTCCCCACGCCCAACTACTCTTACCAGCACTCGCACCTCCACGCTGCGATGTGTGAAACAGGTGTCCTTCTCTCCCTGCTTGCTGCACCGAAAATATGCTTTGGTAAGGCCTATATCACGGCGGTCAAGTACGCTCCAGATACCTGGTTCGACTGTTAACACCTCAGTTGTGCCGGCACTCAGTGTACTGCTTTTTTTAAGGTTGAAAGGTAAGGTCAACGTAGGCGCCGGCGGATGCTGCATCCTTTCATCGGTTACTCCTGTAAAACACCTCACTCTTCCCTCGCGGCAAGTGTGGCAGCCTCACCGAAGTTCAAGCAGTGCGGGCCCATCTGCAGGTTGCGAATATAGTGGCATGCACGCGATTGTGGGTCACCGCCAGTGGGCCGGACGATAAGAGGAAGGTAGCGCCGAGTTACTGACCGCTCTGGGTCCATAGTCTGAACTCTTCCCTCTCTATGTCGTTGAGATGCCCCACTTTCAGTCTTACTGACCTGTCGTTCTCTTGCGAGTGCTGCAGATCCGATTCCTCCCCGGATGCAAAACACCCCACGCCTTCATCAAGTCACCATTTCATGCGCTTTCTTCTCGTTCCATGCGTCTCACAGCCTGCCTCTCTAACAATCCCCCACTCTGATCATATAACCGCCTCATCCTGACAGGCCAACATTTCAAGACCGGCAAGCGGGCGCTCCCTGTCCCCGCTCCTCTGACCTCGCAAGCAGGCGTTGCAGACCGCTAGTTCGCAAAAGCCGCACCAGAAGTCAACATGAACAAAAAAATATTGAACTCATAATCTGAGCAGGTTTGAACAACATGATAATAGTTTGCAAGATGTGTGACAGTGGTCAAACCGTCAGCTGGGAACTTCCGCCATTGCACTTCTGTCTCTCCTTCAGTCGTATAAGATGCAGAGTAAACTCCGGGCCCGCATTCAGCACGTGGCAATGCGGAGTACAGTTGGCAGCCAGCAAATAGGTAACACCGACTCGCTGCGCATGAGCCGTAGTGCGCGTCGGCCCTAGGCAAGGCGAGCATCGCGGCAAATGCAACTGCTCAACAAGGTCTACGGAAGATAGACATACTCATGCAACAGAAGATCATGGGAAGTTGAACATGCAGTCAAGTCACAAATGATGTAGAATCTAACGACGCGGCAATGCCAACGCCTTGGGCCGCCATCCAATGTCTTCTACCCTCCTGCAGACAGCATTCACTTCGTCCCTCCCCTCGCACTGGTGCTCGCCTTCTTGGCCGCAGGCGCTTTCGCACCTGCGGGCGCACTGCTCGCCGTCCGCTTCTTCGTCGCCGGCACGGGCGCAGCCGCCGGTTGCCAGTTGCCCGCGACGCACGCGGCGTGGGCCGCTTTGAGGAGCGTGCCAAAGTCGTGCTTTGAGGAGGCTAACGTCAGCAACGCTGGACGGAATTTGTCTGTGAATTGCTTAGATGAGCGTACGTCGACCATGCTCCCGAAGACCTGCAAAATGTAGATCAGTGTCCGGGCTCCAAGATTCGCCATGCTTCAGATATGCGGCGTACATCGCTCTTGGAGTACCTAGCCTTCGTGATTCGCGGGCTGGACATGGAACCAACAATAACCAGAATGCCTAGCGCATAGAGCATGGATCATTCGTGAATGCGCACCTGGAAATCCCGAAAGCAACCCGGCACAGGAGACGCGGCTCGTCCCTGTCGGGAACCGCCGCTAGCAGTGCCTGCCACCGCGCCTTGTCGACGTCCGGGTGGGTCTGCAGGTCGATAGTGGCACCAACACCGCCGGTGCGACAAACGCAACATTGGCCTTTCGGCAATCGATACTGTCAGCAATCAAGTATAATTGAACGAGCGCTGCCTAGAAGTACCGCAAGCTGGCTGGCCGACGTCCCCGAAGTGCTCTGACAAGCCGGCCGCGAGGCATGTTGAGGAAGTCGCCAGTTGGATGACCTGTGGCGCCTCGCCAGCATGATGAACAGCGCACTTAAAGGGGCGACTGCGAGTTATCGGACCTTGTGCATGCGCTCCACTTCGTCCTGCTCCTTATCCTCGAGCGTCTGGTACAGCTCTTCGGCCATCTTGGTAACGTCCGTCGGGAGCTTCGCCCGCAGAGCGTAGCGGTGACGGACGCGCTCGGCCTTGAGCGTGATCCATCCCTGGAAAAAACGCAGCATGTCAGAACCTACCGCAGACTGCACTGTTGATGGCGAGAGCGTCTCACCTTGCTCTCCCACTCCTGCAGCTTAGCAGCCGCCATGGTGCGGTCGACATTCGCAATGCCCGCGGCCTGCGTGACGTCGACATGCGTCCATAGCTGCAGAAGAGTACAAATAAATAATCAGCAAGGTGCTTCGCATTTCTAAGGGCGAAGAAGAGCGCACTGCTTTGGGCTGGAAGCAGGAGACGAGCGCCTTTGCGACGGTTGAGCTGTCGGACCGGACCGCGCCGGCCATCAGCTCGCGGAGGCTGTACGTCTCGTAGACTGAACATCGAATAAAACGATCAGTAATCCAGTCCGTCCGACATCTGATAAAGGTGCACTCACAGGGTGTGATGGCCCGCAACAAGTCGTACGTGAGCTCGAGGTGAGCGAAGAGCATGTTGATGGTGCCGGTCTGTAACGCATCGCACTTTCAGTCCCTCAAATTAGTGTCGTTTGAAGGGAGCGAGAGGCTGACCTTGATGTCGTACTTCGTGCTCTGGTCGTAGTGCGAGAAGTGCATCGCCTCGCCGACCTTCTTGGACTGGTTCTCGGTTGAGCAGACCTCGCGCAGCCACGAGACCACAGCCTCCTTCGACGGCGTGTCACCGCGTGCGAAGCTCTGGCGAGAGAAGACGAGAAAAGCAATCAGACAAGCGACAGGTAGAAGCTGCGGAGGGACGCACCTCGAGCGTGATGGTGTCTGATCCGGAGAGCAACAGAAGACAACGGGATGGCAAGCGGTCGCGGCCGGCGCGGCCAATCTCCTGCGAGTAGCCTTCAATCGATTTCGGCAGGTTCTGTGATCTTGTGGTCAGTTGCTTTTCCGGCGCGAGGTACAATTGAGCGCTGAACGGACGTAGTGGATGATGTTCCGGATGTTGTTCTTGTCGATACCCTGTGTCCGAGCACACATCAACCACTGCGCTGTGCGAGAAAGGAGCTCTGGAATATACCATGCCGAAGGCTATCGTAGCAGCAACGACTGATCATGGGGAACGTCAGCGAGTGTCGACGCTCTGAAGATCCGAAGCGAAGCGACGGACTCGGGTTTTCCTTTGCGAGAAAGGTTCAGGAATAAGTCTCGAGAGAGAGGAAGAGAGATAGAGTTGCTTACAGTGCTGGGATCCATGAACCAGTCCTGCGTAGATTTTCGTTCGTCTGTCGCACAGCACGTCAGGGCGTGCTTTCGGTTGTCCCAAAGGTATTTCCGTGATTCTCACCGTGCGGCAGCCCCGCATGATACGCTGACCGCCGCGACCAAAGCATCAGCACATCCCCTGCATTCTGATTCATCCGCCGCCCCACTCACGTCTCGCATGCAAGCCCGCATCGCTCAAGTGCCTCGCGACGGTCATCGCGTCCAGCTGCGTCGTAACGTAGACGATCGACGCGCCAGGAATCCGTTTGAAAGAGTCGACGAGGAGCTTCTTGCGGGTCGCCCCGTGCGGGTCGTTCGGGACGGATTGGACAGCGAGCGAGAGGCTGGAAGGCGAGGTCAGTATGGATTCTTGGAGTAGGGGGAGGGATGTGCGCGGACTTGGGGCGATATGAGGGCGTGCGGAAAATTCCTTCGGGCGGACTGGATAATCCGGGAGTGATTGGGATACGAAGAGCGATGGCTGTTGGATGGGAAGACATCACGCACATGCCGAAGCGCGCCGCGATATCGTCGGCGACCTTGGTGGTAGCGGTTGCGGTCAAGCACAGAATATGCTCCGCCTCTGCAGATATGGGAAGTCCAACAATATTCAGTAACAATCGCTGCTATCTAAACGGTGAGAAGAGAAAATGCGCACCACACTCCTCAGCGAAGCGGGCAACCTTCAGGTAGTCTGCAAAAGGCCCGTGTCAGCAGTACTCTTTGAGAACTGCAAAGCACCCGCCAACGACTAACCTGGGCGGAAAGAGTGTCCCCACTCGGAGACACTGGAAAGACGAGGTCAGGTCTGCGGGCACTTCATGATGTAGGGGAGCGTCCCGAACGTACCAGTGTGACTCGTCAACCGCGAGTAGGGAGACGCGGACGTCGGCCATCATTCTGATCAAGTACCTCAAGATCAGTCCCCGCAATGTACGCAAATACGATATTTACCTCACCCCACGAAGCGCTCGTTGTTCAGTCGCTCTGGCTGTAGGAAGAGGTGACAGCCGCTCAGCATGCTTCCGACGCGATGAGAGACCATGAGCAAAAGAAGCCTACAGCGACATAGAGGATCTTGAGCTTCCCAGACTTGATAGACCGCTGGACGTCCGACGCCTCCGCCGCGGAGAGGCTCGAGTCGAGCGAGGCGGCCGCGATGCCCTTCTTGCGCAGCACGTCGATTTGGTCTTTCATCAATGCGATCTGGAAGCTCCCACGCCGTTTCAGCGATGACTCAAACAACAAGTTCGACAGAGTTGCCGCACAAGAGGCGACACGACCAGCGTGAGGTGGGGGAAGCAGAGCGCGGGCAGCTGCAGAGGGGGCTCAGCACGGACATGAGGGCGGCCGAGAAGAGGAGAAGGAGATGCGGCACACCTGGTACAGCAACGACTTCCCTCCTCCAGTAGGGAATATAGCGACCGCCGACTCGTTCTTTACGACCAAGCCTGTCCCCCTCCCAGTTCAGCCCGACCATCCTTCGCCCTCCCCTCCCACACGGCCTGATCTCTCAACCGAACGACTCACGCTCCACAACCTCCCTCTGCTTCAGCCTGAACTCCTGCAGCCCAAAGGTCTCCCGCAGCAGTTCATACGCCTCTTCCATCTCCGGCGCGAGCTCGCCGTCCGCCGAGGGCTGCTGCGGGTGGGGCTGCGAGGACGCGAGCTCGATGGCGTCTATCTCGGCGAGGGCGCCATCGGAGAAGGGTGCCGCGCCAAAGGCGGCATCGTAGTCCTCGTCAGACATGCGGCTGCGGATCCAGATGGGACTTCTGGTTCAGCGGGAAGGCCAGGGGAGGGAAGGCGCGAGCGTACGGTGCAGCGGCGGAGGGCGGGAAAGAGGTTGGCGAGAGTGGGAACCCGGAAATATCACTGTGCTCCTGATTCTGGGCGGGTGCGGAGTATGCTTGACCGAGACGGAGTCGGTCAAAGGCAGGATGAGGACGAGGCGGGAAACCGGGTCGTTTCAGAGGAGAACGCGCCGTGAACGCGCCCTGTCCGAGGAACTTCCGTGAAACTGCGAGAGAGTGCCGTTGGAGCATAGGAGGGCGGTCTGCGAGTTAATGCTGTTGTTAAGGCTCTTTTCCGTTGTGATTTTTTTTGGAAGATGGAGAAGACGAGGCAAAGTATTGTGATGGCAGCAGTTGAAAGCGGGACGCCAAACGGAACATAAAGGAGCTGGTTCCCTTTCTTTGCCGCGTCGCTCACGCCGCCGTGATTAATTGGCTGGCTCCGGCGTTCGAGATTTCACTCATTTATGGTTTATTCGTACTGCGGACACCGTAGACGAGGCTGAAGTGTGAGCGCCGGTAAACCAAGCGCACCAGATGCACACTCGCACGGAGTCTCACACCCTCCCGCTCCTCGAAATCCTAAGTCCAGCAATCACATACCCCCCGAACTCCACGGCCTCCACCCCCAGACATCGTCCCTCACCCCCTCCTCATCATCCTCGTTCCAATCGCTCGTATTCTCCCACGCCTGCTCAAACTCCACGTCGAGCGCGTCGTCCTCGTCCGGCGCGCCGGCGGGCTTGAGCGTCACCAGCGCGTCGCTTGAGCGGGGTGGCATGACCCACAGCCGTTCGCGGAGTCTCTTGTGCTGTGCGGCGGGATAAGGGTCAATCGGGAAGCGAGGAAGAGGGAGTGGGGAAGGGGATGAGGGATGGGGTGGGAGGGGATGGTGGGGAGGAGAGGGAGGTACGCACGCGTTCCCGGTCTTCTTCAATTCGGCGCAGGATGTCTTTTTGAGGGAGAAGGGAAGGCTCGGCACTGCTTGGGAGGGCAGAGCGGAGTCTGCGGTGGAGGAAAGGAAGCGTGAGATGGTGTGAAAGTGGACGGAGGGGGAAAGGGACGCACGATTCTCGCCGGACTTGCAGGGACTCTTCGACGTTCTCTACCACGCCCGGCGGGAGGAGGTGCTTTGTCCTCCAAGACTCAAGGATCTAAAAACGAAGCAAGAGTATGAGCTATCTTCCGGGGGAGCCATCCGCACATACGCACCTGCATAGCGCTCATCAGATTAACCACCCCCTCCCTCCCCTCGGGCACGACCAGCCCGATAATCGTCCCCAGATCCCTCGCCACATGCTCCGTATACGGCGACGGAAGCGGCGGGTTGTTCAAGAGCGTGTCGATGGTGTGCAGGATGTTGATGCGGTGATTCAGGGCGCCCTGCCCGCCAGCCGGTCAGCCAAGGAAATGGGAGAGGGGAGGCTGCGGACTTTGCGACACTCGTCAATGAAACACGTCCACAGATCATCCCCGCACCGCGGCGCGTAGGTGATCGCGTACGAGACGACCTTGGAGATGGACTGGACGGAGGCGTTGAGCTTGCGCGGGTGCGAGAGGAGGGAGAGGCGGATCTCGAAGGCGTCCATTTTGAGGCTGAGCATACAATATAGCTGCGTATGAAGTGATCATGAGGGGAAGATCCGTAGACGAGAGGGGGGCAGACGAACGGAGGCGCGTGTTCAGGTTCGAGGCGAGTCGGGACGCGTATTCCGCTCTCGATTGGGTGAGGAAGAGTTTCCGACGGGACGGATACCGATCGAGGTGATTCTGGAGAGTTAGTACTTTGAATGTAAAAAATGAGACGTTCAGGGTCAGTAGATGATGAAGGCGAGAAGGATACAGCGCTCCCAAGCTCGGCGCAGTCTTCGCAGTACCTTCGAGGAGTGGCTGCTTTCCATTCATGCCGATTGTCGCCTCCTTGTGATTATTATGCAAATTGGTTTCTACAGACTTCTGATGAGTTGCGGAGGACCTAAGGAGAAGAAGTTTTCCATGCGAGCGTGCCCAAATCCGCCAAACAAAACCGTCCCATTCTCCCGCGCTGTTTGCCGCTCGCGCTTTTCGACTCGCTACGCTCACCACGCTCTGCACCATAGCCCCTTCGCCGCCTTTCCTCCCGGTCTTTTTCGCCAAAAGACACCCCGGCGTCCAACCCAGCATGTCCGACGACGACCGCGCATGTTCCCTATCCCCTCGGTAACTCATCCGCCCCCCCAGTCACCCACCCTTCCTCCGTGCTTACTGAACCCCCCGCACCACACAGCGACGCCTCTCCCCCACCGGGGTCAACCAAGCGCACGCGCTCGCCATCTCCGATCAAGGTGGAAGACGAGCCGTCTGCGCCTGAGGCGGCTGCGCCTGAGGAGCAGCAGCAGCACGAGGCGAAGCGTGCGCGGCCTGCGACGCGCGAAGGCGACCGCAAGCGCGGGCAGCGGCTGTTTGGCGTGCTCGTTGGGACGCTCAACAAGTTCAAGGACGAGAGCGCACAGAAGGCAAAATCGGAGGCGGTGCGTCTTCGTCGTCCCTTTGGAGGAGCAGGGGCGAGGGGGGGGAGGGGAGACTGGCTAATGGTGGTGGGGACAGGCCCAGCGCAGGGAAAAGCTCGAGGCGAGGCTGCAGACGAAGCTTAGGGCGGAGAGCAATCGGTACAGCGATGCGCGGGAGCGGGCGCTCCATACGAAGCGGGATCAGGCGGTCGCGGCCAGGAAGGAGGAGGAGGTCGGCGTGGGAGAGGCGATGGTACGTCGTCGTCTTCCTTCCTCCCCCTCCGCACCCCAGTGAAGGCCGGGGACAACATCTGACACCTGGTCCGGGACGACAGCACAAAGCGCGCATCACCGCCCTCCTCTCCTCTTCGCACTTCTTCATCTCCTCCCCGTCCCCGTCCCTCCCGCCGACCGCGCTAGCCCCGCACCAAACGCTCGTCAAGCCGGCCCTCCCATCAGTGTACTACCTCCCCGCGGTGCTGACTCCCGCGCAGGAGGACGCGCTGGCTATGCAGCGGCGCGCGGTGGAGGAGGCCGCGGACGCGGAGCGCCAGCGGTGGGCCGCGCAGCGCAAGGCGCTGCTCGAGGAGGTTGTGGAGCTGCGCAGGAAGGTCGCGGAGGAGGCGCTGCGGGAGGGGAGGGAGGAGAAGGAGCGCGAGCGGCTGAGGTAGGAGGCGAAGAAGTTGGATGAGGAGTGGGACAGGCAGAGGAGGAAGGAGAGGTCAGTCGTTGCTCCTCTCTTCCTCCCACAACCTACCCCCCCCCCAAAGCTCTCCCCGCACCCGACTGATGTGTTTGTGGGGAGGAGCAGGGGCGAATTCACCCCCGTAAACGGCAGTCCCAAAAAGGAGCGCGACGAGAGCGAGGTCAAGATGGAGGAGGACACGGCGCCGGAGTGGGACGAGAGCCAGGAGGCCGCCGCTGCGGCTGGGGAGGATGTCGTTGGTCCGTCGTCTTCTCCTTTGCACCGCGACATCGGGAGGGCCGAGACTGATGCGCGGAGGAGTGCAGTCTTCTGAGTACCGGCGGGCGAGGTAAGAAGGGGACGCTGACTGATTATGCTGCCAATGACGGTCTGTACACTTTGCTACCTTGCATGCGCATGGCTCGAATGCTTGATTGCTGCGTGTGGCTCGTTATTCTGTGCACGGTGTGGAAGACTGTGGCGCGCCCGGAGCAGTGCGTGAAACTGTGGCGCGCCCGGAGCAGTGCATGAAACTGCTGCAGCCGCCGTCATCAGGATTTGACACTAACGAGCGAGCGATTACCGGCCGGGCTTCACGTCAAATCTTTTTCTACGCTGTTCTTTCCGAATAAAAGGGTCCCCAAGTGTAAAATGTTTTGGAATGGAATGTTATTGGGCCTCGAGATTGGGAACGCCCGGCGATGGCAGCTCGGGCGTCGCGGCGTTCAGAGTCTCCAGGAGTCTGCATGTGCATTCGGGTAACCGCATGCTGTGCTGCCCCACGAGCAAGTAATTCAGGCAAAGACTCACTCCCTAAATACAATATGAGCTCCGCACGCAAGACATCATCAATCAGCAGCTGCTCATTCCATTGTACCCCCAGGCCTGCCTCCAACCCCCCGCCACCCTCCGACTCGCCCTCGAGCGCTCCCGAAAACCCCACCCAAGGACAAGAGGTGCGTCCCCCAGCGTATTCAGGAACCCTATCACAGCTGGGCTCCAGGCTGACTTGGAGGGTGTGCCGGCTAGCAGCAGCAGCAGCCCCAGGGCCGCCTCACGGACTTCTGGGGCTCGTTCGGGTTCTTGGTGGGCTCTATTGCGAGAGGTCGATTATGCTTGGGGAATTTGATACGCATACTTTGAGATCAGAGAATGAGAAGAAAGCGAATGAAATGGTGACTTCATGCAGGCGTGGGCCGCTTCGCATCAGGAGGAGGGTAAGCACTGAAGGAGGCGCAGCTCAGCAACATGCAGAGGTAGGAGATCATTGTTGTTTAATGACCTAGAACCTGTCTGTCCTGCCTACTTTCCTCTTCGTCCTCGGCCTCAGTGGCGGTGACCGCCTCACCGTTGCGTGCGTCCACTGCGTATGCCGATGGACTCGGAGTTCATTCGGCTGCAATGGAGCTCCAAATCTAGTCTTCAGGAAGAGCAGAGTTTTTCCGGGTTTTCTCCAGGCCAATAACGGATCAAAGGATGCAGCTCATCCTCCGGCGCTCACGTTGATTTTCCAGCCTTCAGCGTTACACTGGGTGTCGGAACAGCTGAGGTTTTACAGTCGAATTCAAAAAGTATAACTGGCCTTGCTAGGTACAGGTCTCTTAAGGGAACTCGAACGCAGTACCCCCATCGCAAGATGTATTCACAGAAAACGAGGTGGGAGAGGAAGGACCTGTTTTCAAGCATCGCAGCGTGGGGCGAATGCAGGTTTAGGGGTGTATAGCCAAGCATGACCTCTGTAACTGTTATATTCTCAACTGTTTTATTCTCACTTGACCAGATTATTCCCATTTGGATGCAATCACACCTGTTACGCTGCATCCTCGGCACCGTGTGAACGGCTTCGTGGACGTGCACTGCCCGCTCGCCGAACCGGCATCTCTACTTCTCTGATAGGCCCATGACCCGGTTTGAAAGGTTTCTGTCTTTTCACCAGTTACGGGAATCTGAATGACGCCCATGACCGGGCATTGCTGCTCCTCTGATAGAGGGAGGGAGCAAAATGTCCGACATGAGCAGGGTTCGAACCTACGTGGGCAGAGCCCATCAGATAACCTTGAATTGTATTCAAGGATAACAAGGCTAACTCCTTAACACACTCGGCCCCAGCCTCCGCAGGCCACCGTGATACCCAGCCAAGAAACGATTGGAGTCGAACCAATACCGGTGAGTTTGGAGTTCACTCTACTGCTACTATACTACGTTCTTGCAGCTCATGTCACAGCCGACCTTTAGCGACACCGTTGGCTCCGCAGTTAAGACCGGCACTGGTACTGGAGCACATTCACATTGAGATTGACGGCGAAATGCAGATATACCGCTGTCGGATACATCAAGGGAAGGATCAGCGGAAGAGGTGGGGTTTCGCACATAGATATTGAAGGGAGCGGCGCTGTCGGTTTCGGCCACTTCTGAACTACAGTTGTTTATATACTTTAGGTATTTCAAACCACGATATAGGACCGTCCAGGCCCTCGCAGGCCCCTATGCCTGACATGCAAAAAAGTGCGACGTCGGCAGGGTTTGAACCTGCGCGGGCATAGCCCATTGGATCTCTTTGTAGTGATATTACCACTACGTTCAAGTCCAACGCCTTGGACCACTCGGCCACAACGCCTTGGTGTGCTCAATGTTTCGTTATACTTTTTATCCCTAGGATCAAAGAAGGTTAGTCAGACGTCAGAGACTTGGCAGCAAATGTAGGAATGAGGCGGAGGTGCCCGCCGTGTCACGTTCAGACGCTTGGGCCGCGCTTGCAACTACCCAAGAGCGACCTATAGCCTACAAAAGCATTTGGAACTAGCCCTTAAAATAGAATGAAGTGCAAATTCACCTGACAAGGTGCAAGTATTGTACAGCAGTTTGCCATGAGACGGCATCCTGGCCAGGACATAACCAGCCCGCCGCCGAACGGCACGCAAGCTAGACGATCGCAAAGGCACATTTTTTAACAGATTCGGTCACATATGACAATCACTCTTGTTGTTCTCCTCCCGGCATTCAGACTATCTCTCCAAAGTTGACCCTCTCGGATAAATGCACAAAATGTAAGGAAGAACCACATCGATCGATGGGCTGGAGGTGCGCCGAGAACGCGTTGAACGTGCTCCCGAAGGGGGAGAAAGCGACTGGTACAATAAACGGGCAGAAACGGTAGAGTTCATTCAAGATTGAGAGAGCTGGTTTGTGCCGCGGAGTAGCAAGATGGGCAGCACAGTGGACGACGAACAAGAGTGGAAGAGTCTGCACAAGTATGCGAATGGACTGGGAATGCACTAGGATCTTTCGAGCAAAGCTTTATTACATTTCAGGTGAGAGGGGAAGCGGTGTGAACCTATGCAGAGCACACGGCAGTGCACGCGGTGTAGTCTTCCGCCCGTTCCTGATGAGCCTGACGCTGCGATCCCCGAGCCCGTTCCCTTTCCCGCTCACTCTTGCTCTTACCACGGTGCACCCCTCCCCATAGTACCAGGATGGGGGCTGACTTCCCCGATCGACTTTGGCACTCGTTCCCTTCTCCTAACGCGCAGACGGCGCCGCCAGAGCACACTTTCTCCGAGGAGCCTCACGCAGAGGCTCGCCGCGAGGCGACCAAGAAGCGGCACGAGCGAGATCCTCTGGGGCTCCCTCCCTCAACTTCGGGCCTGAGAATGAGGCGATCTTAGAGGGGTACCGGGAGGAGCAAAGAGCTCGTGTCCGTCGTCAGGACGTCCTGTCTTCCCTCGCACCGGGAGCATCGTCAGACGAAGTCGTGCTCGCAGTCATCAACGCTGAGCGGAAACTCGCTCGCGTGGAGCCCTAGAATTCTCTCCCCATAACTTACCAACCCACACTCGACGCCCTCGCCGCTCGCTGTTGGGATCCGCTCGGTTGGAACACAGCCGACTACCCTCTCACTCTGCCCCAAAGCAATGCAGGTTCCGAGTCCGATGCTCCTTTTGTAAGTAGGCAGTCTACCCTAACCCTGGAAGTCCGATTAATCGGTGGTACTGCAGCGTAACTGTCGGTTCTATGTCCGCGACTACGTCCGGCCATCTTCAGTCGCCTCGAGCTACTCGGCTGCTTTCACCGCAAGCCGCGCTCCATCGCCTTGTTAGGAACTTTCTCTAGGGTGGCAGAGAATAGTCCAGAGAAGCTCCTCTCAATCGGCTACGACGGGGTGGCCCATTTGTACGCAGTCTGCTTCTTGCGATTTAGGGCTCTTCTCACACTGTGATGCCTCTGATTGACCAGCATCTAGTCCTGAACAACGTTTCTTGAAGACTTTACAGTTTTCGGCGTCAAAGACGAGATGTCCGCCGAGGAGCTCTTGATCGAAGGCTCGTCCCGGCGCGTCTCGCACTTCCAGTCGTGCACACGCGCGGACGAGTGGAAGGTATACGAGTGGTTTGCCATGAGTAGGTACATCGTTTAGGCTTATATGGTCGATGAGCCCGCTGAATTGGGGGTTATAGGGCAAACTGTCGACCTGCCCGCTGACGAAGACGACTCTCGGAGCGTCTTGCTGCAACAACCTGAGATCTGTCGCATGGAGCATATGCTCATCGGCTCATCTGGTATGCATCACATCCATTCTCAATTACATCCTCGTGACTGTTAACGGATCCCCATTCGATGAACTCGGCACCGGCGATATCGAGATCGGGGAGCTCGTTCTTCTTCCCGAGCAAATCGAGGCCCGCGAACGGGTCCGTACAGCCCTGTGTATACTCGTCCTTTCAAGTAATATTGGGGCTGAAACTTCCTGGGGCTGAAACTTCCACTGGTCCATACCTTTGTCGGCGATATTCTCCCCTCGCATCACGGTCCATCCGGTTAGAGCCTTGTGCATCTCCGCGCTTCTCGCAGTTCAAACTAAAACAATCCATTCAGACGAGGGCCACGTCTCCCCCAAGCTCGCCGAAGTTCGCTCCGATACCAAGACGTACTTCGAGACGCAGCGCAACAACCTCGCAGAATTGCCGGACGCCGGCAAGATCGCGTCCGACACGTGCCTCACCGATGTGATCCAGAACGGCTCCGCGTTCGAGCTGGACGAGCATGGCGGGGCGGAGTCCGTTGTTGTGATGAAATACATGCCGCTGCCGGATCTTCTCGGCGAGGCAACGTTCTTTGGGCCTGCAGCCGGGACTGGGCCTCGGTACGTATCTCTCCTCTGAGTTTGATGAAGCCCAATCGTTGACTCCTTTCGTATCGCTCTTTCAGTGCTGAGCGGGCAAGCTTCTGTCGTGCAGCCGGCTATCCTGCGGAGCTTGACCGGCCGACAGACGGCGTCAACCGTATATCGCACTACTTCTTCGCATTCGTTGATTTCTGGTGTTTGTGCTTCATTCGTTGTTCTCGTCGCAGGAGTCCCTCTGTGATATCGCTTACACTGGATGTTTAGACACGTCTTGATCCTCTTCGCCATCCTATACTTCGTTCGTTATCTTCTGCTCGTCCGTTCCGCAATTATCCGGACCAGCTCCTCCAAGGTTACCATTGTATAGCAACGGGTTATGGAACCGCTTGTATGCTTACACTTTGACGGGCTTTTAGATCAACAGCCTATTCCAGCGAGGTCTACTTCATCTGCCGGATCATCCAGATATCCGCGCCTTCATGGAGCGGCCGCGAGAGGTCAACAAGTCATTGCTCAACCGTCTTCTCGTGCTCATCACGGTCGTCATCACCTGGCGCGAGACACCGACGCCTGACTGGATTCTCGTTTGTGGGACGATCTGCATCTGCGGGTAAGCGCTGCTTGAACTATTCGAAGGAGTCAACCGTTAACCCTTCGTCGTCAGCTACGGCTTCGGCGATCTCGTGCTCTCCTCTGCGGGCCAGATAACGGTCGCCCACAGCACCATCCTCAACTTCATCTCACTCTCTATGAACTCGACTTCTACATCAAGCTCCAGTTCCTCATCCTCCTCCGCTGCAAGCACAACCACGGTCCTCGGCAGCCGACGCAAGAGTGGCACGTCAAGGTTAAGCGTGATGCAGAAGCGTTTTCCGAGGAGCTTGGTGTAGAAGCTGGAATTGTCCGGTCGCGGACACAGGTATGTGGAAGTGCATACAGATCGAAAGGGAAAGCGTCCGCTCACTCCTCTGTGCCTAGGTCGACAACTTCCTGCGCACGATCGGTCGCAGGCGGCCTCGCAACTCGTACGCTCGCAAGCGTGGAGCGGCTGCCGCGCAAAGGCAAGAGTATCTCGAAGAACTCAAGAATTTCTGAAGAGTTCGCGGGTCGAAGGCCGGAAAAGCTGCGCGAGCTGGTGCGTTGTGCCTGTCAGCCTGAAATGACAGCCCTGCGCAACCCTGCAAGCTGACACTGACATGCCTCTCCTCGCTTTGCTCATCTTTGATGTTTCTTCCTCGTTCAGCCGACAAGCCAAGCACCCTTACGCTCTCGAGCACCGCATTCGGATTCGCGTCGCGCTCAGCTCGATGCACACATCACCGAGCACCATCGTCTTGAGCGGCGCGGGTTGCAGCAGCGGTTAACTTCCGCTCCACAGGTCCGCCGATGTGGCTCATGACTCTCTGCGACCGAAGGTCTGAAACAGCTCTACCGCACTGAAAACAAGGTGTGTACATCGCGTTATCACTCCCACCGACCGTTCAGTAACAATAGATTGCACTGCGCAGCCGGTCACGCCTCCCCTTCCTTCTACCGCAAACTCACTCCCCTCGATCTACAAGCTCTCAACCACTCTCGCGACCGTCACGGAGGTATGAGCGGAGTACGCGATCGGCCTGGCGGGCGGGCCAGCGGTACGACGGATGGAGGCCTCGAGAGGACGAGGCGAAGCAGCGTCGGAGCCGACCCGACCAAGGCGCAGCTCACGGTCGTCGTCGAGGAGCTCGAGCGGTGGCGCTTGGAGCTGAAGCAGACCATCGCCCAGTTCCAAGAAACGAGCAGTGAAGCCGGGCAAGAAGGCTGTCTCTTTGGTGGGGGGACTTGGGAAGGCCAAGGCTGCGAAGAAGGACAGGGGATTGGAGGGTAGTGAGTCGTCGAAGGGCAAGCGGAAGCGCGGGAAGGAGGTCGTGAGCTCCTCTGGCAAGAGGGGAAGTCCGGAGATGGATGAGGCGGCGCTCAAATGGGATCGGAGGATCAGTGACAGCATTTCGCGGCTATCTTATTCTTTCGTTCGAAATACAGGTGTGCTGGTGGGAAACCGCTTCGAACATGTACGCAAAAGTTTGGAACACAGACCAGTCTTCTTCGCAGAGCGAAGGATGGGGTATCCGATCACCTCCATATCCGACGAGGCGCACCGGCATCAGTCATCAAGCTGCCTTCCTGAGTCTGGGCTGCATACAATGGTGTTGTGTCCAAGTGGTCGAAGGCCCCTTGCGGTCCTGCCATGGCAGAGAGAGAGAGTGGTTCATGCCTTCGTAAGGGTACTTACAGAAGGCTATAATTTCACGCAAGATCTGCCCGTACAGCACAAGGATACTCATAAAAGGATATACTCTGACAAACGACCTGTTCGTTTCACCTCTCATATGTGCTCAAGCAAACAAGCATTTCGGATGTCATGTATAAGTATCATCTTACCGCACTCGTGTATATTCGCAACGCCCACCCCTCCCACACCTAACCCGCTCTCTCCTCAGGCTCGCAACACCTCTTCACTACTCCCCCTTACCGGCCCTCGGCCTCCACCACCCCAGCAGCGTCTGGAAGGCCCACGCATTCACATTGCTCGCAAGCGTGCCAGCGTGCTTGGCGGCGAGGATGAGCTTCGCGAGAGGCGGGACGACGAGGTAGGCGACGTCCTACCACATCACATCAACACCCTCACAATCAGCCGGCGGCCGGACCAAGCAGCAGGGGAGGAGGACACACTTCAGGCTGGTAGAAGTCGTCCTGCTGCATGATCCGGTACAGGCCATCGGGGTCGCGGCGAAGTTGGACTTTGACGACCAAGCTGCGTGTGGGGGAGAGTGAGTTAGGGAGGGAAGAAGGGAGGGAAGAAGGGAGGGAAGAAGGGAGGGAAGAAGGGGAGGGGTGGGAAGGCAGGGGCAAGGGCAAGAGCAAGGGCAAGGGGGAGGGACTGACCGGGTTTGATGAGGCTTGAGGGGGGAAAGGAAGATGTGGAATGTTTGTCTATTGCGGGTGTTGGTGGGATTATGTGGGATGGGATGGGAGGGGCGGGGAGGGGAGGAGAGAAGATGGAGGGGATGGACGCACACGACTTCGACGAACGCCGTGTTTGTCTCCTTGTTCCACACGTGCTGGACCACCTCGAGCGGCAACTCGGGGCTCATTATCCTGTACCATCTGTTTCCCCCCCCCTCTTTGAGCGCCTTTCCCACAACACGAAGCAGAGCAAGACGCACTGGTAGATCCCCAAAATGCTGTCGTCCCTGCTCCCGCGGCTAGACTTGACGCGGCACAGAGGGTGGTTCATGCCCGCGTCGTCTGAAAAGTACCTATCCCAGAGTTCCCCAGATGAGCTTGCCGGGAAGGAGAGAGTGGTAGTGTATGCGAGGGGAGGAGGGAGAGACGCACGTCCGAATCGCCTCGAGCTGCTTGTCGGGCGAGGGCGCGGTCGTCAGCGCCTTGACGACGTCGGGGAGCTCGCGCTGGGGGTCCTGCATTCTTCGTAGTTGAGGGTATAGACACTTTTTCAAGAAGGCAAAGGTGTATTTAGATTTGGATGAAGGATGAAGGGTGAATGTGAACGTGGAGTGGAGCCTGAACGCGATCGCGTTTGCACGTGCAAAACAGCAAAGGAAGGAGTTTGGAGACGATGACGCAACGCGATGTGCGCGTCAGGCTTATCGCTCCCGCTCGGAACAGTCAAGCAAGAATCGCTCCTCTCTTCCTCTCGCTTCGTCCGACCGTCTTCAAGGCATTAGAGACTAGAAAACATTCCCAGAATGTAGGCAGTGCTTATTCGGAAGATGAAGCAAGTGGCGAGTCGTCTTAGAGCCAGCAGCACTAACAGTGCACCATTTCCCACCGGTGCGTCTTCTCCAGGCCTCCTCCCGACCTCCCGCAACACCCCGCCCCAGCGATGGAGGACCAAGTCCTTCCTCCTCTCACAGAGCTGCAGGGACACGCCTCATTCTTTGATAGGGACAATGATGGGGTTCGTCTAGCTCACTTCCTACTGCCTTCATTGAGCTGACTGTCGGATACTCGATGGTGGAACAGGTCATCTGGCCTACAGACACGTTCGTATTCGGAAATCGAGAGGAAAATAATTGGAATGGAGCTGAAAATGCATGTGGTCGGATAGGTACAACGGCATGCGAGCGCTCGGCTTTGGCATCCTGCTCTCCGTCTTCGGGATGCTCGTCATCCACAACGGGCTCTCGTGCGTCTGTCTCACCATCATTTCACTTGCTTTTCTTTTTTCTCCTCTCTTTAGACTCGCTAGTTTTCTCCTCCTCTGTCACGGATACTAATCCCCGCAACTTTCTTGCAGCCTGCCCTGCAACAACTGGTGGCCCGACCCGCTCCTCCGCATCCGGATCAAGCACGTCCACCGGTCCGTCTATCCCTCCTCTATCCCCACCTCCCCATCCCCTTCATCCCGTCCCCTCCAAAGTAAGGGCGCACAATAGTGCGCATCCTGCACCGCGAGTACTAACCCAAGA
>JTLS01000908.1:0-12453 GCA_000826855.1 Basidioascus undulatus | reverse complement strand
GGGTAGGGAGGAAGGTTGTTGAGCGTTCGTTAGAGGAAGTCGGAAGGAGATCGGGAGGGGGAGAGAGGGGGGGAGAGGGAGAGGGAGAGGAGCGCGAATGCCCTCGCGCTGGAATCGCTTGGTGGGGGACCGGGTCAGGCGCTGCCGGGGGTGGACTTTCGGTGCGTTCTGGAAGGAAAGAGAGGTGGGAGAAGGGGTGGAAGCTGACAAGGAAGGGGGGACGGGTTAGCGAGGGCGACTGGATATGCTGGAAGGAGAACTGCTCTTGTGCGTCCTTGTTCCTCCACCCGCTCTGCCAGCTCTGACATCCCCTACGCGGGAGGGGAGCAGATTTCAATTTCCGGCGGTCCGGCTGTCCTCCTCCCGCACGCCACGGCTCCCGCACGCGCACCAGATGTCCGTCCGCACGCCGACGAGCGCGTCCGTCCGAGGGTCGGGGTCGTCGTCCAGCGCGCAGGCGTTCTTCGAGAGCTTGCAGAGCCCTGTGGGAGCGAGGGGAGGAGCGGGGCGGGGAAGGGGAGGGATGGGGAGCCCGAGCCCGGTGAGGAAGGGGTTGCCGCCGGTGGGGGGTAGGATGATTAGTGCCGTGGAGAGGGAGAGGGAGAGGGAGATGGGGTTGGGGATTGGACTAGGGCTCTAGTAAGGGGAGGAGGGTTGGACGAGTGAAGAACGCTTTTCGCTTTTTGTTGTTGGACTTTTTATCCCCTTCCCCTTTTCCGTTCGTCTCCGTTTTCTTTCGCTCCGATTTCCGATTTTGGACCTGTTCAGCTCATACGATATCCCTCCCTCGCGCTTATACACTCCAGCACTCTCTCCCGTCTCGCTTCATCTGTTTATCGCTTCTTAGACCGCATCGTCTCCTTTCCTTCTCTCTCATTACCGCGTTCTCGTTTCCTTCTCTTTCCCTTGCGCTTTTCTGTCGTTACTTTACGCCTTCCCTTAATCTGCTGTTACGGACGAGGACGGGGCGGGAGAGGGGAAGGGGAAAGAGGAGCGGGGAGGGAACTGCCTGTGTTTCTTTTTCTGTGTGTCTGTGCTCGAATTCTATGTACCGTGTTGTGACTGCTCGCTTGCGTGTGTGAAAGTGGGAGTGTGGGTCTTGTTTTGCGATATGCGCTGCGCATCGCCGAGACTGCGATCCCGCGCAAGCGTTTGCCGTTTTGGTTCACCCGCCTGCATCATCTGGCCCTCATGCCCTCTCCGCACCTCGTTAGCGGGATCCTTGCTGAGATCGTGGGCTACTTGAGCGCGGACAATCGAATTGAGCACCGACGCGCGGTGTGGACCAACGCGAAACCGCCAATCAGGGCACGCGGCGCGCTCAAGGCGCTCTCCACCACGTCCTGACTCTTCCGTCTCGCGCGACCCGCGTTGCGGTCGTGCCTGACAGTATACGCAGGCTTGGCGAGCGATGCGGAAAGGATGACGGCGCTCATGAAGGAAGGCTTGGTGCCGTTCATTCGGAGCACGCATCGAGATCAGCGAAGCGTGGGTGTAGTGTAGCTGACGCCGTCGTGCCTCCCAACGCAGATCGCTCAAAGTCGTTGTCCGGAGACCCGCTTTCGAAGGGAATCGGTCAGAGCCTCAAGAAGTTCCTCAACGCCGTGCGGGACTTGGAGCCCTTCGCGTGGTCGTCCAGCCGGTCGAGACGCTCTCAGAACGCCGGCCACGTCCTCCACTGGAATCGCAAAATCGCCGGCCACACCCTCCTTCTCCACAATGTCGCACACTTCAGGCGCTGCCTCCCAACCTTCAAAGCCGACACCGTCCGTACTCTCAATCTCCGGCGCTCGGGAGGTTCGAAGCTCTTCCCGAACGTTTCCCATCTCTACCTTGCGACCTTTGATGATTCGGGAGATCAGGTGATGTCCATTCATGTGTTCTTCTGTTCTTCTTCCACTGAATTTCCTTTCGGAGCAGTTGCTCGATTGTCTCGTCGCACACGCGCCGGCTCTCGCAGCTCTTGCCGCTAGTATCCCTTCCCCACACTCCTACAACACCCTTCCGCCAATACGACCTTGATCCGCTTTACACCCTCCTGTCGAATATCAGCTCGGCGGAGCAGGACAACGGCGTACGCGCGCACGCAGAGTACGCGGAAGCGCGCCGGCGGGTCGAGGCGGCGCGACTCTCACTCGAAGCGGCCAACACGGTGCTTAAAACAGCGAAGAAGCTCGCGGAGGATAGCGTATCCATATTGTGGACCTATTCGTGCAGAAGTTTGGGGACTCGCTGGAGAAGCTGCAGACCTTGAGAATTCCGGGGCCGGCGGATACGTATGCCAATCGTCACTGGCGCGAGTATCGAGCTATTGGTTCGGACATTGGCATTGGTCGGATGTCGATGGTGAGCGAATGGCGCACAAATGTGTGAAATATGAGCTTTTCGTTAGATTGCGGGTTGAGTGTGCATTCCGATCAATGTCTAAGCGAAGGCATCTTCGGCATAGCGCCCGCGTCGCGTCGGGTTGATGCTGGAAGTCAGTTAGCATCGATCCGGGAAGACCCGGTATGTTGCAAGTGAAAAGGGAAAGGCATACAATGTCTTGAGCCTGTCTGTATGCCCTTGCGCGTTGCGCTCGCAGACCAGCTTGGGTGCCGTTGCGACGACTTTCCACAGAGATGCTCAAAGCTCGCCACCAGATGGGGATTTGCTGGATAGATGGGTTGACATGTTCTGTCTTAGAATGCTGAATCTTTGACTGGGAAAATCGCGGTCTCAGGTTCCAAAGGGCCGACGGATCGCAATGGATGCAACAACGGCGTTGCCTTCCTTTGCTGCATCTCCCTTTTCCCTGCCGCTTCGTTCTGCGATAGAGTTCTGCATGTGATTTGTTGAATGTCCGAAATCTGCAAAGGTTAAGACTCCCAGGACTCTGTACATAGTACATGGATCTGTCCGTTTCCGCGCTGCTCAGCCCTCATCCCGGACATCGGCGAAGAGCGGCGTACCTTGCTGAGCTACAACCGCCATCCCGGCCGAGACAAATGAATGAAGAACTTATTTTCAAGAGATTTCATTACAAACCCACAGGGAGTTTGAAACATCGTTTCAAGTCTAGGGCACAAGCAGAAAGCGTCGGCCAGGCTCCGGCGCTTCCAGTCCTTCTAGTCCAGGTCTTTCAATCTCCTTTCGGCCGCAATCCTGCCATACACACAGCCGAACAGTATTCAGGAGCAGATTTTTCAATATCGCTATGTACATAGAGAAACATGAAACCAATGTCCTTTAGAGCCCGTTTCAAGTCAAGTCAAGTCCGTGTCGCTACACAGATTCTGCTCGATCGCTGCAGTTGGCTATTCGCCCGAGATATAAAAATAACTCGAGCTTCGACTTCTTCAGGTCCTGAACCACTCTCAAAGTCGATAGCCGTCATGACTTCGTTCATCCGGTTTGCGAGAACTAGAAACTCATGCGCGCCCGCTGCGTCTGCTCGGGCAACATCCAGCTTGGCTCGTAGAGCGGGGTTTTCGCTCCACAGCGTTGCAACGTCCGACAAAGCGGCTGAGCGCTCCTTCTTCGCTTCGTCGAGCTGTGTGCGGATGCAGGTGGACTCGGCGGAGCACTCTCTTTAATGAGGTCCACTGAAGCGGTGTCAGAACGATGACCGACATCCACAATGCCCATGAAGCGAACTACGCATCTTGGTCGCCGCCAGCTTGTTGTGCTTCGCCTGCAACTCCTCCATCGCCTTCTCCTTCTCCTTGAACGTTAAGCGCGCATCTGCGCGTGCCCCGAGAAGCTCGGTATTCTGCGCCTCGAGTTGTCCGACTCTGCTCTGCAGCGTGGCCGCCTCGGACGACCGCGCCGACCGCGCCTCGTCGCGCTCATGCTCAGCGGACTGCACCCGCTCGTGAGCGTCCACGAGCTGGGTCCTGAGCTGCTTGCCCTCCTCGCGCTGGCTCGCGAGGTGCTCCTCGGTCACATCGCAGCGGTCGCACGCTTGGTCGCGCTGCCACTTGTAGTGACTTTCGTTCGAGGGGACCTCGCCGAGCACGCTGGCAAGTCGCTGACAACCCGGATAAGAGCGGTCTCGAGGCGACGCGACGCGGTGATTCTAAGGTAGGACCGAGAGCGGGGAGACGGATCGTCGTCCAGAACGTGATCGACCAGCTTCGAGAACCTCCGAGTTGGCGAAGGCGAGCGCGCGAGCGATGCGAACGCGATCGGTGTCCTCGGCTGCTGTCATTTCACAATCATTATCACCTTTAGCCCGCAGGCAGGGTGGGGACATAGCGTATGTAAAGCAGCGTACCGTGGGAGAATGGTCTCCTTCTGGGGTCGACCACGAAGCCGGCATTGCACTGGCAGCAGGTCGAGGATGATCGAAGGCCATCTTCTCGTAAGAAACTCCTCCAGCAACAAGACTGAAGTAAAGACTTACCGCATAGCCTCTGACTGCAGGCGACCAGATCCTTCGGCGGCCTCCTTCCAACAGGAAGAGGGGCACAGGTACGTGCGGGCTTGCGGTCCCGAGAGGAGTACGAGGAGCGCTTGCGCCGGTCGTGCGGGCAGCCGGCGCCGAAGCAGCTGCCTTCTTCTGAAGTTCCTGAGTAAGTCCAGGGTGTGCATAAGCTCGATGAAACTCTCGGCTGAAAAGGACGGTGTGTCCTTTATTTTGTATCATGAGACCTTTGCTTGTAGCTGTAGCCAAAGCAATGCTGGTGCAACCGCGCATCGTGTCTTTTGGCATCCGGTGCGACCCACATTCGGCACAGCCGTGCCACGCATGCTGCGGTTTGATTCGTGCAAAGACTAGCTGCTTTGAAGCTGTTACCTAGTTCGCAATGCACAAGACGCTGGGTCCGGCTACAAGATACCCGCTGTGTGCACCGGCAGAGTCCATGCTTTCAGCCATGTGAGTGTCTTGCGCTCTGCAAGGCCCCTCAGTCCCCATGGCCTACAACCTGCACACGTTTCGGACTCTGATACTTTCCCATAGTTAACCCAAGATGTTTCTGGAGTGTATGAAAGGCTGCTTAAGGGGCCAGTAACGCAGGCGTTGGAAAGTATTCTTCATCCAGGGCTCACACCTTGGTGCTGCTCAGAGACTGGGAGGGTCATGTCCGGGTATCGGCAAAAGTTATCATTCAAAGTATCTTTCAGCACACTGCGTAGGGTGCGATCCCCTGAGTGGGTGAGCTGCACCTGGTGCCGCCAGCGGTGCAACGGCGCCGCTCCATGCTAGCAACCGCTGCACAGCTCGCACTGTCCCGGGTGCCTGTAACACTTATCCATGAAATGCATGGATCACGGCCGCAAGTGTCAAAAGGTTGGAAAGTGCTCAAGACTCCCTTCTCAAACTTCACTGCCACTCCGTCACGAGCTACAAGAGCGATCTCATATCTCGAAAGCATAGCAGCCCAGCGGATCACGAACGCGTTGCGCATCATTTCACCGACGATGACTCCTTTTCCCGTCTTAGCCAAGCACGCTTCATCGAATGCATCAGACAGCCCACAGTGGGCGAACGGCTCCAAGAAGTTCGACCCTGCATCCTCCAAGCGCAGGCGGATGGCGGCGACTGGAAGTGCCGAGGTGTGAGACCGCGCATCACAACGTCGGAGCCATACCAAGAGGTTAGCCGATATCTTCATCCTACGACTCCTCGCTATCGACGTACTCCTTCATGTCCTCATTCAGCATCTCGAAAACCAAGGACTAGACTTTCGCATGGTTCAGGCCCTCCAATGACACCAAGGCAGTGAGGTCCCGCAGGCTGGGGCGGAACAGCCGCAGGCGCGGGCAGCAGCTGTCCAGTTGGAGCGCAGGGAGGCGTGCACCGCGCACATGCAGGGTTTCGAGCCGGTCTCCGATCTCCGTCAAAGCTGCTCCTAGCTCGTAATCCGCCTCCGGCTTGAAGTGGAGCCTCAGCCCGGCCAGCGCTCGAAGGGACGCGACTGCAAGAGCGCGCAGCACCCACGCAGACAGGAGCTTGGAGTTGGGGCTGCTGACTGAGAGCGCGGTCAAAGAATTCGAGCGCAGTGCGTTCTGCCGTCCCCTGATGGTGGTGAAAGCGCTGCCGGGGCAGCATGAGGTGGCTCGAAGCAAATGCACAGTTCCTCCAGGCGGCCGATGGTCGAGATGAGCAGGAAGACGATTGAGGATGGGCGGAAACGGAGAGCTCAAGGGAGCGAATGAGGTTGACAACAGCGGGCGGTGCTCGTACCATGAAGGGTTCGACCAGGTCCTCCGCGCCGAACTGAAGCTCGGCAACGCGCTCGACAAGATTGACCATGCCAACGAACTGAATCACCGTCTCCGAAAGACTGTACGAGCCGAGCTCTCCAAAAGAAAGGATCCCTCTGCTGCTAGGGGCTCCATTCCTCCTGCGACGGGAGGGGCGAGAGGTTGAGGCTGGGCTTCGGTTTTCGCCTTGTCACCCGACCCCGGCCGTAATGGCACCGACAATGACGTACCCCTTCCCCTCACCGACCTCAGCCGTAATGGCAATGACATCACCGATAATTGCTGCGCGCCCAGCGGCCCCTGACCGGCCGGTTGTCGTGGTGACCCGGGCTGGTCGGGCGGTGCGGAAGCCCAGGCGGTTTGAGGATGGTGGATGAGCTGCTGGCGGGCATGGAATTGGTTAAGTTGGATGGTTCTCCGGAACAAGGTCGTTCCGCTGCTTCGTAGGGGGGCATGTCAAGGCTGGCTTTGGTTAGACTACTTGCCTTCTCATCTCCATTTCTTCGTCGCTGCGCTGCCTCTCTTTTCCCTTGAACCACTTTGGCCCTCTCTTACACTCACTGGCTAGGTACATATTCTTTCTCATTGCATGGAAGCACTTTGGTCCTTTTTTATGCCCGCTTGCTAGTGCGTTCCCGGTTATTTGCCCGTCTTGAAAGGTCCTCATGAGCCGGACTCAAGGTGGACCTGCCAGAAACGCCACGTTCAGCGATGGCCTGAATGGAGCCCCCGTTAGCCTGAACCCCATGAGCCATGAGGTCGTGGAGTAAGCACTCACCTTCCAAGACTTGGAGACAAGCATCAGGTTGCGGATGGGCTCAAACGCGCGCGGGTCTGTGCACTCTGCAGTGGTGAACTCGAAGATCCGCACCTAGAGCTCGCTCAGAAGGCGGGCGCTCAAAGGATGGACATAGTTCTGGTCAGATTATTGTAATCTTCGAGATGGGGCTGTTGATAAGTGCCATTTAAATATTTGTTATGGGGTTTACTGCGCACCCTATACCGTGAGCAAGAAAGTACCAAAGAAAGTAGCCTACGCATGGCTGACCATGCATCAACATCGTTGTAGCCTTCTTCCTCAGGACTCATCTGTATCTTCTTTGGCTAATCATTCTTCCAGAACCGTTTGAACCCACAGCAAAGGTGTAAGCTATTCGGAATGTGGGCTCTTGCTACATTACCGAAAGCGGGTGGAGACAACATGGCGCAGCGGCGGGGACTCAGTGAGAGCAACCGTGCCTGACCAAGCTCCGCCTTGCAAAACTTCGTCAGCAGCTCCTTCCCCCCCCAAAAAAAAAGTATTTCCACATCCCACTTTCACAATCCAAGCTAGTATGGCTCGCCCCGTCGCGTCTCCTGCGTCTTCCAGCCTCACCGCCTCAATCCCGGCGATTCCACCTCCGGTCGGGGAGGCTCAGCCAAGGGACCTGGTCGCCCACCGTCACGGCTTCGTCGTGAGCCTTGTTTTTTTTGGTCGCTTTATGGAGCTGCGTCTGATTCGTTGGCATACCAATCAGTCTCGGACAGCGGAAAGCGCACCAATGGGCGCTGAGCGGACGGCTGCCTCAACCTTACGTGAACACCATGTTAGGGTCAACTAATGCTTTCGTAGCTCATTTCATTCTATTCTCGAACTGACAGTTCAACCGCTCCTGTCTCCGGGCCGAGATCAACGAATCGCTCTGCCGAGCACGAGAACTCGAAGCTAGCGATCTGCGTCTGGCACGCCGGGCGCGCGTACTCCGCTCGCTTCCACCTTCCTCAAAATTTCACTCGTACCTTCCAGGCGGCGCTCGCCAAGGCCGCTTTCAAAACTATCGGCCCCCTCCAGTCGGAGCTCGAGAGCGAGAGGAAGCGGCACGCCGACACGCCGTGCGAGCGCAGGCCACGGAGAAGGACCGCGACGAGGCGCGGGCGGCGTAGAGGTCCGAAATGGGCCAGATGGAGACATCCTACGTCGACTGAGGCCCAGAACGCCAAGCTGAGCAAAATGCAAGCGAGTGCCGAGAAGGCGCACAAGGACGCAGAGAAGGCGCGACCGGCTGCCGAGGAGACGGTCAAGGAGCAGCGCATCGCGATTAAGAAGAGAAGCCAGAGTGTAAAGCTCTCAAGACCGCCAGGGTTTGTTTCTCCCGTCTCGGTGATTAGACGCCAGCAATTCCCTAACAATGTCTTCCCCCATGTCCCACAACTGTAATTATAACAGGACGCATCCGAAGCCAAAGCCGAGCGCTTGCGCACCCCAGCTGGACACCGATCGGAAGCAGCACACCGCCAAGCTCTCCGCAATGGACGACCTCGCGACAGCGTGGCACTCCGCGAACGCTACGCTCCAAGGTCAGCTTGACCAAGCGGAAGCCTAGTTTGTTACCTGCAAGCAGGCGATTTTCGCTGCAGTAGCTGGCTTGCCTGCATGGCAAAGAAACGGCCCTTCGGAGCGACGGAGCAGGGGGAGGGTTCAGAGTGGGTGGATCATGGGAGCGTAGGGTTGGACAGGTCTGCGGAAAGCCACTGGAAGGAGGAAGACGCGAGTTGGGCAGGGAAGAGGCCAAAGTTGGACCAGGTGTAGGGCTACTGCAAGATCTTGGATCAGATATCGAGTGAAATTATTGTAGGACAAGTGCCAAAGTGCATAGAAGCCGGTAATTCTAGCACAGCGGTAAGAGTTGAAAATTTGACCCGGCAAACATGGGCCTGCTTGCCACTGATTCCGACGCAGCGAGCTTATTTCCTCATGAAAAGAAGAGGGAATACAATTGTCCCCGAAATTTTCCGAGCACTTTCAAAACGCACGAATGTATTCCTTGAGGCAGGACGGGGAGGCATGGCTGCAGCAAATCGCGTAGTGAGAAGGAATAGCAATAAACAGTCACAGCAGCATCGTGAATGACTATTCATTTTCGTGAACCATCTGATCGTGCTCTGTTCTATACAAATTTCCGAGCACAAGCACATACTATGGACGCTTTAGCTCCGCTCAAGCTGAGGAAGTGCTGAAGATCCAACCGGGCCCAGACCAATGCACAAATTGGCCGCAGGGGCTGCAGGACGTGCAGGAACCGAAGTAGCTGACTGCGCAATGAATTCCGCCGCTTATCAGTCGCTCTTCCTCTAATCCTCTCCTCCCTCTTCTCCCTCAACTTCAACTCCAGCCTTTACATACCACCAACAGCTTCAACAACCCCGTCCGTCTTCAAATTACTCTTTCCCCACGTCCTCCAGTCACCCTCCACTCAGCACCAAGCGACATCCTGGTCTGCCCAATCTTCAAGTGTGCTCGTTTCCTAACAATATTGTATTATCTTCGTGATTCTTTTCGTCTCTGGAACCACCCGGATCACGGCTGCACAGCTAGGCCTCAGACTGCAAGCTGCGGTTTGAGTCTCGCTAACTCCGCACTCACCCAAAGTACTGTCTGGTGAATGCACATCACATAGCTGGAAGCAAAGGAGAAACGGAGAAGCTGCGTTGAAGTGAAAGCTGCCTGCAGCGTCTACCGGCAGAGTCCTGCCTCTTCGCTCATATCGCAGCATCGTCAGATGACGCCATGAAACGCGGACCCTGATATGCATTCCCACATCGCTTTCGCTGCCTTTTGTCGGCCTCGCGAGCACCTGAGTAGCGTAACAAATGGCAGCTAAATGAATACACCAAATTTGATAACCGGTAGAATTGGCGAAGAGCCAAGTGTGAGCTCGTGAGCGAGATCGCGCATCGTCTGGTCTGTCACGCGACCGGAGGTGAGACTGAACGGCAGTCGGTGTGTGTGCGAGTCCGCTTCCGCCCGCCTGCGACTCGACGAGACTCTCGCACGCACGCGAGGCCACTGGCGTATCGGCTGACCATCCGCTGTCCGCGTCCACGGCCTCCGCTCTTAACGACCGCACCGCTGGCACCCCTTGCCCTCTCACCACCATCAGCACACACCAGCACATCAGCGACAGCCCCGCAACTACCCCCGCCGAAGCCCCGCCCTCACCTACCCACACACAAGGTGAGTCTCGGGCAATACAGGTGTCGGATGGACTGGACGAGCGTGGGACGCTGGCGAGTGGGTCAGCTCACTGACTCCCAATGGCCCCCTCCCACTGTGTCGACGAGACAGCATGCCCAGGCATCACTTCCTCCTCGTCCGCGCGTCCTACCACGACCCCGATGTCACCGGAATGGAGCCTTGGAAGCGGCAATGGAAGCTCGAACACGCCTCCCGCCTGGTGCGTCCACCCTCCCCTCCCACTCCCCACACCCCACGGCTCCCCTCCCTCTCACATCTCGCACTCACCCCCGGCCCGCCGGCTCCCCACACAGAACGAGAAGAAGAAGAAGGAGTACACGGAGGGGATCCTCAACTCGGTCGCGGTCGACTGGATCAAGAACGCGCTCAAGTCCAAGGAGGGCAAGGAGTACAAGCCAGACTTGATGAAGCTCGAGGTCCCGCCACAGGTCGTTACGAGCGATCCGGACGAAGACTTCATTCCTGTGGTGCGTATCCCCTCGCCCCTTTCCCCTCCCCTTCCTACTTCCCCACCGTCCCCGCATACCCTTCCCAAACCCTCATCCTTCAGCCGCCGTGACTGACGCTCCCCCGTGTGTCCCCTCGCGCAGGTCAAGGTCGACGGCAACTTCGAGCTCGAGTCCGCGCAGGTCAAGCCCGGCAAGAAGGCAAAGTGAACACCGTCCGTACAGACGGTCGCTGCCGCCGCCGTTGCCATCCCCGGACTTGCGTCCCCATCCACGCATCGCATGATTGAATTGTACTACTAGCTTGAGTTGACTTGAGAGGGGTCTTGACATTGAATGAACATTGATTGATGAAGAGTGGTGTGCCGTCGGGTTTGCACCGTCCATGTCGCTCTCAGGAGCTCAGGCTCGACGCCGCCGGCGCCTTGTCCTGCGCAGTATCGTTTGCCGACGACACTGTCTGTCCGCTCTAAGGTTGTAGCACACCCTCACTCGAACTGTTGAACCTAAGGAAGTCGCCTGTAGAGCTCCAGAAAGGCAGAGCCGTGTCCAACAGGAAGCGTGCAACTCGGCGTCCGTCGGTGAGCCGAGCTGCGCATAGTTCCGGAAAGCTGTCGAGGCTAGAGAAATGATAAAGGAGAGTTGTAGGGTGGGCTCTATTGGTGTTACGGCAAAGTCGTTTTCGACGCTCCGTTGGGACGGAAGAGGGCGAAGAAGACGCGGAGAGGCGGGTTTCTTTTCGACCACGATGAGTTGCTATAGGTACCCATTTGTATAAGAACACCTTTTGAGACTTTGTTGGAGACGGGCATCTATATATGTCCACGTCTACATCAGAACGACCGCTAGTAGCTGGCCGGCAGGGAGAAGACTCAGTGGACCTGGTTCACAGTGCGCTGCTGGGGGATATGATGAGAAGACTCTGTTTATACGTAGACACCGGCACTCCTACCTATAATATAGGTGGGCGAGGATGGGAAGAAGGTCAATGGGACGTCTTATGCATACTCCTGGAGCGCCGGTCGTGGACGAGAACATGAAGGCATCTACTCGCTCATGTGTACAGAAACCCCTTCTTTAGCCGAAATGATTTTCTTTTTCTCCTCTAGACGCGAATTGCCACTGCATGTAAGTCTGCAGTTCCCGTCGACCTCTGCAGCATACGCGGCGCTCGCCCGTCAGCATCTCGCCGTTCCCTGCAAAATTGAATCTGTCTGAGGCATGGGTCTGTGGAAAGGAGCATGTAACGTACCTTTACTCAAGTACATGCCAAATTGGTCTGTAGTTTCAAGCCCATGCGAACTTTCTGCAGGAGCATGGATAAGTCAGCTCACGTCCATTGATTGCCCGCTTCGGTCCTGGGAGTGCTAGATGTCACATCCTCTTAAATGTTGAGAATACACCAGATCTATGTGGAATGGCAAGCGGGTCGCAGACGTATCGCCAGCTGCTGCGCTGAGAAAAGCTGAACCTGCCTATGACCGTTAAGCAAAGCTGCAACGCTTATATCGCGATACGCAAAAACACTAATAAACTATATTTATTGTTTAAAACTATCGCACCTTGAGTCCTTAAGCCTTCATTCAACGAATACCCCCGATCGAGCACCATCGCACCATCGCCTTCTCAACCTCGCCCACCCAGCCATTCTTCTGGCTCTCCCCCATCAACCATCTGCTCCCGCCATTGATATTGCGCATCCGTGCTCTCCCCCTGCCACCTGGAGAGGCCTTTGCGCAAACGCGCTCGACGGCCCGTCGTCTGTGCAGCGGCGGCGGCGCAGCCTCGAGTCTTGAAGCGCTC
>JTLS01000907.1:0-12457 GCA_000826855.1 Basidioascus undulatus | reverse complement strand
AGCCTATCCCGATCCCTTCGGTGTGCGCAGGAAGGCCTCCTCCCGCTCCTCCCCTCGCCCTCCGTCCCCGCCCCTACCTTTTCATTCCTTTCTTCCTACTCCGCTCGCACCGCGCTCCCACCCTCACTGCCCCGGTCTTTGCCCCCCCGGCCCTCTCGTCCCCCTCCCCCTACCCGTTCTCTCGCCCCCAGGTTGATCGGCAAGAAAGTCACCATCACCGTGGACTACATCCGCCCCGCCGAGGACGGGTACGACGAGCGCGAGGCCGCGACCGTCCGCTTTGGCGGCAGCCAGGCCAACATCGGCGAGCTTCTCGTTGAGCGCGGCTTGGCGACTGTGATCCGCCACCGGAGGGATGATGAGAGCAGGAGCGGGGAGTTCGACGCTGTGCGTTCCAGTCCCTTTTCCCGCGCAGTTTCCCTCGTCGCTCTGGGGCTTTGTGGAGGACGAGGGGGAAGAGCGAAGAAGACAGAGGAAAGAGGAAAGAGAGGAAGCTGATGTTTGGGGGAGGAAAACAGTTGATGGCGGCCGAGCAGCGCGCCGCGGCGGAGGCGAAGGGCGTGCACTCTGGCAAGGAGGTGCCCCTCCCGCGGATTGGAGACGCATCCGAGGTGAGCGCTATCTTCACCCCCTCCGCCCACCTTTCTTCCTTCTCCGGTTACTGAGATTCGGTGGTGGGACAGACCGGAACCAAGGCCGCACAGTTCCTCCCCTCGCTCAAGCGCACCGGGCGCGTCCCCGCCGTCGTCGACTTTGTCGCGGCGGGCTCGAGGTTCAAGCTGTTCATCCCGAGGGAGGGGCAGAGGTGCACTTTCGTGCTTTCTGGTGGGTGCTCGATCCTGTTTTCTCTCCCCTTTCGTGCAACCCCCTCCCCCTCTACCTTCCTACCTCCCCCAACCCCCGCCCTTGTACTTCCCCTGTACCTCCCGTTCCCGTTTTTACCCTTCCCCGTTTATCTCCTTCCTCCTTCCCCTCGACGATATGCGAGACTGACAAAGAGTGGACGCCGCCAGGCATCCGCGCCCCACGCACCGCGCGCAACCCGTCCGAAAAGTCCGAGCCGTACGGGCAGGAGGCGCTGGACTACACGACGCGGCGGCTGCTGCAGCGCGACGTGGAGGTCTTGTTCGACGGCGTCGACCGCGCGGGGGGTTTCATCGGCACGCTCTTCGTCAACGGCTCCGAGAACTTTGCCGTCTCGCTCGTGCGCGAGGGCCTCGGCACCGTGCACGCGTACTCGGCCGAGGGCCTCAGCTTCGGCAAGCAGCTGTTCGACGCGGAGGAGGCTGCAAAGCGGGAGGAGAAGAACGTGAGTCGGAGCTGGAGCTGGACTGTCAGCGGGGAGGGGAGGGTGGGAGGCTGATATGGAGGGTGGGAGGACAGATCTGGAAGGACTACGATGCGGAGGCGGAGGCGGCTCAGGCGGCTGCGGCCGAGACCGACGCGAACGGCTCGGCCGGCGCACTCGCGAGCGAGCTCGTCGATCTCATCGTCTCGGACGTACGCACCACCCCCAACTTCGCCTTCTCCGTCCAGGTCCTCAACAGCGACGGTGCGTTCTCCCTGCCCTCCCTCCTCTCCCTCTCTCTCTCTTCTCACCACCGAACTCATTCTTTCGGGCGGTTGCACAGGCATCCAGCAGCTCGAGAAGTGCGTTTTCTGCTCACGAAGGCAAGAGCGGGAGGGGTGGAGTGACATGCTGACTCCGGGGAGGTGGCCAGGCTGATGAACGACTTCTCGATCCACCACCGCACCGCATCCTCCGCACCCGGCTTCACCCCCCGCGCCGGAGAGCTCGTGTCGGCCATCTTTTCGCAGGACGGCGCGTGGTACCGCGCGCGCGTGCGCCGCGCGAGCCCGATCAAGAAGGAGGCGGAGGTGACGTTCATCGACTATGTGCGTGCGCTTTTCTATTTTACTTCCTCGTACCCAACCCGCGCTCCGCCTTCTTCGTTCGCGGAGGGGCATTGAGGAAGGTCAAGCGAGACTGATTTGATTGAGGTTGGGATTGATAGGGCAACCAAGAGACCGTCCCGTTCAGCAAGATCCGCCCGCTCGACTCCAAGTTCAAGGCGCTCCCCGCCCAGGCGCAGGACGCCACGCTCAGGTAAGGGACATACCTCCGTGCGCGCTTGTAGATGCCGTGCTAACGCCGCCGTGCAGCTTCGTCAATCTCCTTCCGCCCGACTCCGAGTACGGCCCTGAGGCGATCGACCGCTTCCGCCAGCTGTGCGAGGTGCGTGGTCGATTCTCCCTCGTCTCCGCACTTATTTAGGGTCGCTGATGCTGTTTTTACATCCGACTCGCAGGGCCGCAAGCTCATCGGCCGCATCGACCAGCGCGAGGGCAACCAGCTCCACCTCCGGCTGATAGACCCCGCCGACCCGCGGAGCGCCATCTCGCCCGAGCACTGCATCAACGTCGACCTTGTCGCCGACGGCCTCGCCACAATCGACAGGAAGTCGCGCTGTGCGTTGTTCTTCTTGTTTCCCCTTCCCCTTCTTCTTTCCCATAATGCAAGCACTGACGCCGGGATCATGGCACAGACGCCGCTGCTTACCCCAAGATGGGCCAGGCGCTCCAGACGGCGCTAGATGTTGCCAAGTCGACGCGTGCGGGCGCGTACGAGTGCGTTGCTGGCTTTCATTCTTTTCGGCGGGCAGAGACAGATTGAGCTGACTGTACTTCGCCCCTGTTACTCAGGTACGGCGACGTCTCGGAGGACTGAATGGAACGCTCTTGAACCTGAAGCCAAAAAAATTATTTAGGCCTGTGCTTAATTGCGGATGGGGGCGAGGAGAACACGAAAACAAAAAGTGCGCTCTCCCGGAGAGTTTCTTTGCTTGGCTTTGATGAGCGTGTGCTGGGTGCGTTGCCAGTTTGTGCCTGCAACGGCTGCGGGGCATCTTGGCGTCAAGAAACGCGATGAGGACGTCCGTCTGCCGAGCAAGGGTGTGCCTGCTCAGATAAGTCTAACGGCGTGCCAGTGGCGGGTGAAGAGCTGTGAAGAGCCCCTGTCTGCAAGGCGCATTCCCCCTCGCGGCGAGAGGGTTGATTTGCTCAAGGGGTTTCATTTTGCAGGACATGGACCATGAGATGGGAATACTGCGGCCCTCGCCCCCTCGGGATATTGCGAGCGTTGCTCGGCAGATAGGGGTTCGAAGCGGACCCTCTTGCACCTCGTGAGTCGAGAACGCAAGGTGGGCTGCTGCTGCTGTGAGCCTAACCGGCAGGCAGGCTGCGCTACAGAAGCGCGTCGCACGAGCCCCTGCTCGTTGCAATCGCCAATCGTGATGCACACTTCGGTGCTTGGCCGGGGCCGCGATGGATGCATACCTACGATTTGTGCTACCAGGGCAGGGCGCATAAGTACCGCCGGGTGATCGTCCCCGACGCTCGCTCACGACCCCTCTCCCCCACCCCCCCGCCGTCCTGCTGCCACTATGAAAGCCATCAAGCGCATGTCCGCCGACTTTCGCGGGCACTTTCGGCGCAAGACCGCGGACGCGAAGGACCTCAAAGCCCTCGCGGTCCCATCCCAGCCGCTGACGGACAAGGACGTCTATCGGTACCGCAAGCAGCGCGGAATCAACCTCGGCGCGTGGTTCGTGCTCGTGCGTCTTACTTTCCTGATCATTTCTTTACGTGCGCACCTTCGACTGAGGTACATCGCCCGAGCAGGAGAAATGGATGGACGACAGGCCGTACAGCCAGGCTGCTGCGCCGGGGCAGTCGGACCACGGTACGTTATCATGCTGGGCTATTCCGAGCGCACTTCTACAGAGAGAACTGACAGGATTAGGCCTGTAGATGTAGCGAAAGGCGAGAATGCCAAGGAGATCCTGGAGAAGCACTGGGATTCGTGGATCACGGAGCAGGACCTCATTTGGATCGTGGATAGGGGCTTCAACACTGTCCGGCTTCCGGTGAGCATTGGCGGCAGTTTTTTTTCGTCAATGCTCTGCTTGAAAGTAAAACTGACGCTGCGAGCACAGTTGGGCTACTATCATCTTTACAAGCCGCTTGGAGACGACTACCTCCGGCGTACCGAGTGCGGCCAGCTGAAACTACTGCCGTGATCTGGGGCTAACAAGATCGCTTTTGCAGCTTTGAGGGTCTCGGTGCCCCGTTCGAAGGCGCATGGGACCGCATCGTTGCGTTTGTCGCCCTCGCTGAGAAGTACAGCCTGGGCGTTCTCATCGGTCAGTCCTTCCATAAACGCGGTGACCATACCTGACTTTCTGATTACAGATCTCCACGCCGCGCCTGGAAAGCAGAACCGCGATGCCCACTCTGGCACGTCCGCCCCCGAGCCGAACTTCCTCGGAAACATGCGGAACGAGGAGGTCATGTCCCAATGTCTGCGTCACATCGCGACCACGTTCAAGGTGAGTAGATCAAGACACTCTTGAGAAGTCTGGCTGAAGAGAGTCTATAGGACACGCCCAACGTTGTCGGGCTTGAGATCCTGAACGAGCCGGTCAACAACAGGGGCCTGCAGGCGTGGTACGAGCGCACGATCGATGACCTCCGCAACATCGTTCCCCCCGAATTCCCGATCGTGATTCACGATACATGGGATCTGAACGTATGCATATCTTAAAGCCTCCAACAGATGTCCAGGGAGGAGCAGGATCTCACTCTGGCTTGTCTCGCATCCCACAGTGGTACAGCCAGTTGGTGGGTCGCCGGGAGGACTTCGTCGTATGCGACCATCATTTCTACGTGAGTCCGTTCTTGAGCACCAGGTGGGTAAATTGGCTGAGAATATACCTGGCATGATCAGAGATGCTACACAGCCGAGGTACTTGTCATTACGAGGGTTGCCTTGCTCCAGGTCAGAGACTGATTCTGCTTGGCAGGACCGCGCTGCCACGGCGTATGAACATGCTGGTCGTTGCAAAGCGGAGTACCTCTGGATGATGCGTGACGGTCAAACAAAGAGCCGTGGGAGCTTCATGGTCGGAGAATGGGTAAGTATCACTCTCGCGAGCGGGGCAAGTCTTCCAAGTTGAACACTTGGGCTCTGCAGAGCGCTGCACTCGATCCCGCAAGCATGCCGGGCGACTGGAACGAGCTTCGGCGACTGTGGGGTCGCGCTGAACTCGAGTACGTTTTTCGTCTACTTCGGTAATGTGACACCCAGGAATTCATACACCGTGTCCATAGGATGCTGGAACAGACAACCGCTTCGCAGGTGAGGGGCTTTTCCTCACGATCACCGAGCTCAGCTAACGTTGACGTTCCAATATTTGAAAGTTCTTCTGGTCACTCAAGAAGAAGCCCGGAGACGCGGACTCTGGTTGGTCTTACATGGAAGCCGTGGAAGCGGACGTGATGCCCGACTGGGTTGGCGGCGTCGTAGGGCAGCCCACGAAGGAGAGACCGACGTGGGAGGTGCGCAACACGGAGCTGCACAAAGCCCTCGGTAGGCTCAGTTCTTTGTTCCGAGACTCCAATCTTTACTCAAGGTCGAACCCCATCTACAGAACAGCACACAGCTTATTGGCAATCGCATCCCCCGCCGACGCCCCGCGAGCACTGGCGCTTCACCGATGGCTACGAGCGCGGCTGGGACGACGCCATCATCTTCGCCTACTTTGGGAACGACAAGGCCAAGGCCCGCACGGAGATGGGCTACGAACAGCGCTGGCTTTTCTCGGTCCTCGCGCACCACATCCGGGAGAAGGGAAACAGCCAGAGCACGTGGGAGTACGAAGATGGCTGGAGGCAGGGTTACTGGGGTGCAATGAGGGTTATCGGATGAGATACCTCGGAAACGATGCTTGGTCGTCAGACGAGTTACGACTGTAATGTTAATGATACCCAAAATAATGAGATTCACGTTGACTTGGCCATGTGCGGATGTCTGCCTTTGTCTCCCACCTTACATACCCAAAGGGGTCACATACAAGCCAAAGCATATGACAGAACGACAAGATGACGAATCTCGGAATGAGCTCCAGGTCCACTCAAGGGACTCCACTGCTCTTTGGAATGGAGCAGCTGAATGAGACTTGGCTCGCCCTACCATATCGTTGAGCTTCACCTTTGCAGTGCCGCATCTTGACCACACACAATGCTCCGCGCTCATGAGTGAAAATGTTCTGCGACCACTTGGCCTTCCCGACGAGCATGAAGCTCTCGTACTCCTTCGAGCCGGCCTGCCTCACGTTGAACCGCCGCATCTCCGAACCCACAACAACCCGGCCGATAGTACGCCTTCCCCTTGAACTATCTTGGCGTAATAGCCTCTATGGAGAGGCCGGGGAAAACCACCCTAGCACAGCATGCAGCTCGGCAAGATACATACTATCCCTGTTCAGCTCAGCGTCCCATGCGGTCCGTCACGTCTGGCCCTAGCCGGACCAAACAACTAAAATTTTCTTATACAGGACTGGTGATATAAGTTTGGAATCGCTAAGATGTGGGAAAGGCTCAGGGAATATGAACGGATGTGCTGGAATGCACGGGGCAGAGCCTGGCGAACCGCCATGAATTATTTTAAGTAATTCAGCACACCACGGCCGCTTAACTCAGTTGGTTAGAGTGTGGAGCTAATAAACGAGTTGAGACTCCAAAGTCGCAGGTTCGACCCCTGCAGTGGCCAATTTCTTTTGCAGTTTCCCCCATTTTTATGCTTTCGCATCAGTAGCCCCGACCAGCCAACAAGCTGCTGCGAACCGACATTGCACGTCTGATGTGCCTTCTCTGCCGGGAGTACCGTAGCCGGCTGGTGCGTCGTCCTACTGGAGGGTGCAACTGATTGATTGACCAATGTGCATCGTACGCTCTGGGAACTTCATTCAGGCCAGCGTCACGCTCAGCCTGACAGCAACAGGCTAAGTAAGGGCCAGCGTCACCTGGTTGAAGGAGCTCGAGCTGTTGTTCATGAGCTGCATGAACGCAAATATGAATGTGCTACGGGCGTCACACATAGTGAGCACACGGACCCAAAACTCAACGACAGACGATCGGACGCATCGCGGGTCCTTGACGGCCTGCTTTACGCCAAACATGAGGGAGTTGTTTGACTCCTGGTCCGAGACGTTGTCTGCTTCCAGGCGCTCTGACGCCAGCTTTCTCTCGGCCTCGGTGAGCCAAGTGGTGTTCTCCGGCTGCAGAAGTAGGGGTTAGAGAAAAGAATATGCCGAGGAACCAAACAAAGACGAGTTACGTAGTCTGGGAGGACAAAGATGGCCAGGATGCCGACAAGGACGGAAAATGAGCCCTGGAAGGCGAATCAGCATAGTTAACCCAGCAGGCGAGCCTATGTGAAGAATTTTTAACCGCACCTCTAGAATGAAGCTATGAAGATAAGCTTGTAAGAGAGTATTGTGAGAGGAGGGGAAGTGTCCTACGCACAGCCATCGCCAACCAGGAATGCCTGCGACCATGTCCAGCTCGAAGATGGCCGCCGCAAACAGGCCCGAGAAGGCCGTAGCGAGGACTAGCCCCATGTAAACTTAACAGATCGAGTGATATCAGGATTCATAATCCTCCGAGTTGGGCAAAAATGACCTACGAATGGCCATTCGCAGTGCCAGCTCGTTGCGCTTGTACCATACTGAGAGCAGGAACAGCGCGCCTGGGTAGAAGGGGGCCTGGACAGCAAGGAGAACAGTGAACAGTGAGATCACCCTATCTGAGATGAAATCTGACATACCTCTGCGATACCGAGCAGGAACCGCAAGGCGACTAGGCCTGAGAAATTCTGCACTGCGCCCGTCGCAGCCGAGATGCAGGACCAGAGGATGACACAGGCGGGGATGTCTACGGATGATGAATCAGTATCCACTCGAATAACTCGAAAGGCGGTGAAACGTACAGCGAGAGGGTCGAACGCGGCTCAGAAGCATGTTGGACGGGAGTTGCATAGACACGTAGCCAACAAAAAGGATGGCAACGGCGCTGGTGGACAAACACTTCGATATGTTAGAAAGGAGTATGAATTTGAATTTATGGAAAGAACCGTACGTATTGTATTGGCTGCCTGCAAGTTACCGTCAGACCGGCGTCAGACTTCAAATAGGATGGAGGTGAGCTCGTGAGGCCGGCACTGGCTGCTCACCAGTGAGGTTGAGATCCGTCTCGAGAGTGTTAAGACGAGTCTGCGCAATGTTGTTACTGGGAAGAGTTCCTCAGTCACGGTTCGACCAAGGGGAAAACTGGTCTTCTCACCGATCCAAATAGCTTCGGACGTGCAGAGTGAAATACTCGGTCGTTTGCAAGTGTGAAAAAGCCGGACGGACGACTTACTTCATGATGTAGATGAACCTGCAAAACATTCACATAAGGATCTCCCCGCTGCACACCAATCAGAGTAGCACAAAGAGAACACACCAAAGCATGGGGAGGAAACAGCGGTCGAGCTTGCGCACGAGTGCGATCTCCGCTGGGTTGGTCTTCGCCTCGGAACCATCGCTGACTGTGAAGATGGAGCTGGTTATGGGTACTCTTACCGCCATGGGGTGCAAAAAACTACATTTACGTACTTTTTCCTTTGTGACGGCGATCTTCTCGGCCTCATTGTGGCCGGCGCTTTCGAGAGTAGGAACGTGCTTGTAGACCTCGATGTGGGTCTTGTTGTCTTTCGTGTCATTCATGTTGAGGGAGTGCATGTCGGATTGACGCCGTCGTTCTGATTATGTGCCCAAAAGTGCGGAGTGCGGGGCAACACCGTTAGTTTGGAGCCCCGATGAGGGGCCTGACAGCTTTTGTACCTTTCGAGTCCCACACCAGGGCCAGGGACGACCAGTTGTTCACATGGGCGACGTGAAGTAAGTTAGTCTACCGGACTTGGCTGTATAGTGCAGTTTTAGGCAGTTGCTGCGACGCCTATACACCCAGCTGTTCGGGGAGAGAGTCGACCCATTTCGAGCGCGAGCCGCGTCGAGCGCAGAAAAACCCAGCCCTGGGCGCATGCAGTGGCGCCTCCACGCAGCGATCAGTATGAGATGTCCCGCAGGCAAGGTAAAGGGAAAACAACCGCAGACAAACCAGACAACTTCACTGAGGAGAGGCTAGCAATGACCGCGTGAAGGCCCGAGACGTGGCCGAGGATCTGGGCAGGTCTATCACAATGAGGAGGACAAGACGTCTAGCAAGGGAAGGTTTCCTTTGACGATGTTTGAGAAACTCCTTGAATTGCTCCTGAGAAGACACAAACTATTAGACACCAGCGTGAGCGACATTTGCAGGGCAATCACAGCTGCATCGCAGATCACTCCGCAGACAGCAGGCGCGGGGACAATGGACTCTGCATGCTTTCAACCGACAGTGCAAGTTATGATTCAGAATTTTTTAAAATAAATCAATAAAGCACGTCTAGGGGGGTGACTTCAGGACACAGCAGCGACTGTACCTTGCTGTACCATGCCAGTCTGCAATGCCAAGGTGCCATCGTCGTCACTGTGGTCGAGCACGGGGGTGCACGTGGGCGGTTCTCGAAGTCTTGGAAGCGCTCGCCGGCGATTGAGAGGGCATTGGGAGTGCAAAAGAGTGGATTAGGTCGAGACCGGAAGTACGCCGGGCCGCTCCGAGCAACACGACGAGCACACTTTCGGAGGTGAGCGAGCGAGCATGCTGCCGAGGACGCTTGGCAGGCAGGGAAACGCCCTCGAGCTGTCGTGCCTTGGCTGCAACGGTAAGGCACAGTCCACTACCCAACAGCTTTGCGGGTAATGCGCGGGCGTACACTTCGCTTCGAGTTTGTACCGGCCCGCAGGTGCGTCCGCGTTTGTAATGCCAGCCGGAAAGGAAGTCGAGGGGTGCAATCAGCCAAGGCGCTTCCCATGCTAACATTGAAACAGCAGACAAGAATGTGATTGAATGGCCGATGGTATCAAGATGTAACGACGGAGGATATCAACAGGGTCAACAGAGTGAAGTTGGGGGTATGAATGGGAGTGAAGAATAGTAAAGCGAGTGACGATGGTGGGAGTGCATAGAGACGCAGTTGAGAACGACTACATGAGGTTAGTAGGGTAGATTAGTGAGCGCGATGACTTGGGGGCATGGGGAGCCGAGGGAATCAAAGAGGCAAGAGAGACGAAGAGTAATGACAGGTAGAGCCCAAAATGAGGGCAGTAGGAAAGACGAGAGATTAAAGTCGATGGGAAATTATTCGCGAGTGCCGCGCGAGCGACTGCCTCCGCCGGAGCGGGACGAGACCTTTCCTGCGCTGCCCGCGCGCTTGTGGGCCTGGTCGTAAGCGCCCTCGAGCTGGCGGAGCGTCTCGATGCGGACGGTGTCGTCATCGGTGTTTGCGTCCGGGGCGTCCTCGTCGCCGTAGCCGACCAGCACAGGCGGGATGCCGAACGTCTCGCGCTTGGGGTTGCGGGGGAAGTTGGAGGACGAGTCAGATTCCTCGACGCCGCTGCCGTTTCCGGGGCCAGGGCCGAACGTCATGGAGCGCTGGGATGTCGGTGAGCCCGCGGCGGAGACGTACTGCGCCGAGTCGTCCTCGGACGTGCCTGCGCTCGTGCGGCGCGAGCGGATCGGGATGGGCGACGAGCGCGGGTCGCGCAGCGGCGCGTCGGCCTCGGTCGACGTCCGCGGCTGCTGGTGCTGGTGCTGCGCAGGGGAGGTGGTGGAGGAAGAGTGGCGCGAGTGGTGCCCGATGCCGCTGTACCGCGCGGGCGCGTGCACCGAGCGCGTCTTGTTGTTACGCGCGTACTTTTGCTCGTCTGGCGTAGGCGGGAGCGGTTCAGCAGGAACAGGCGCGGCGGACTTGTGGTAAGCGATCGGCGCACGGGGGGTCGCGGTGCCGCTGGTCGAGACGCCGCTGAGCGAAGTGGTGGACGGCGAGCGGCCGCGGTGCTTGGACTTGTCCTGTCCGGGCGGGGCCGCTTGCGCCTGCGCCTCGGCGAGCCGGTCTTGCTCCACCGACATGCGGACGTCCTCGAGGTTCGCCGCGTCCGGCTCGCCGTCGAGCGCGATGCCGACGCGCGAGCTCTCGGTCGACTGGCGCCTGCGCATCTCGAGCTCGGCGAGCGCCGACTCGAGCTTGGCTTGGATGGCGGTCATGGTGCTCTGCACGTCCGGGTTGATGCGGAAGCGCTCAAAGTCGACGCTGCCCTCGAAGGAGATGGGGCGCGCGTACGCGGACGCCGAGACCATCGACGACCGCGGCGAGTCCTCCGCGGCGAGCGACTCCTGCTCGCCAGCCGCGTCTTCCGGGATGGACGTGATACTCTCGCTGCGGTCGCGCCCAGCCGATGAGCTCGTCGGGTCGCTGTTGGGCAGGATGGACGAGTACGAGCTGTCGCGCGAGCGGGAGGAGTGCATCGACATGGGCGAGTCGGCGCGGGAGGAGAGGTTGCCCGAGGCGGAGACGGTGTCGAGCTGGATGAGCGCCTCGCTCAGGTGACCTTGGATGTGCGAAATCATGCTGGATCACCAAGGCGAGCGTCAGTCCTTGCCGTCGACGTTAGCAGCAAGCGATGAAACGTACTCCTCGCGCTCCTTCTCGAGATCCTCGAGCTTGCTCTGCATGGAGCCGAGCTCGTTGAGTGCATTCTCGCGGAGCGCCTCGGTCCGGCGGAGCTCTGCAGCCGTGCCCAGAACAACGTCCCTCATCAGCTCTCTATCTCTCTAACGACCCCCACAGAAAGAACGCACGCTCGACGAGGCTGTCGCGCGCCTTGGTCTGCTGCAAGATCATGCCGGAGAGCCTGCGCGACTCGCGGCGCTCCTTCTCGATCTTGTTCCGGAGTTCGGTCGCCTCGGCCTGACGTCCCGTCCCAACCTCATGCAAGTCAGCCATAGCCGCCCTTTATCTCATACCTAAGCATCGACGCACGCTTAGACGCTCAGCGTAGTTCTCGAACTGCTCAAAGCGGTGCTTCCACCTGTCGCTCTCGGCGACGAGGAACGCAAGTCGGCGGTTGAGGCGGCCGATCCTGCGGTGCACATCCAATCCAGTCAATTCCATTAATCATTTCGGAGAAGCAGAGGGGAAGGCGGAGGTGATGGAGACGCACTTGGTCTCCAGCTCGTCCCTTGAGTCGACAAACTGCGTCGCGCGCCGGCGGATCGCCGCCTGTGCGAGCTTCTCGCCCTGCGTGAGTGAGGGCGGCTTGCGCTCGCCCGGGTGCGTGAGGCGCTTGATGAGCGACGGCTTCTTGGTCTGCGTGTCCCCCAACCATCTCAGCATCACGGGCGTAGGGGCGCGGGACAGAGGCAGCATACGCGCGAGCGCAGGACGTTGTCGAATGCGCCGAGGATGGCCTGGGCGAAAAGGAACTATCAGTCTAACGTTCCTTGGAAGGCTGATGCGGCGACAAGCCCACCTTATCATCCCACCAGAACGGCGGGTGGATGCGCTCGATCGTCGCGGCCGAGCGGCCGCAATTCCACAATGAGGGGCTGAAACGCGAGCGGGAAGTGTTTTCCCGCATTGTCGAGCTCGGCAATCTCTCGGGGGAGGTCAATGTGCCGGACCCCGACTTTGCTG